>CM034355.1:81791750-81977227 GCA_019925275.1 Mytilus edulis
CCCTCTTTTTATACATTGTTTTTACACTAATTTAGTCAGTCAGCAGGGGCGGATGCAGGAATTTTCGAAAGGGGGGGTGCTAACCCAGGGCAAAGGGGGGGTGCAGGGGGTGCAAAACATATGTCCCGATACAAATGCATTGATCGGCAAAAATAAAGGGGGGTGCGCACCCCCGGAACCCCCCCCCCCCCTGGATCCGCCACTGAGTCAGTGACATAGAAAATATTCCTGATAGAAACGCAAACCTGCATAAACATTTAACTTCATAATGTTTAAGTGCAATATCACAACTGGGATATTGAAGGGAAAAAAACATGCACATTCGTGTGATTCTGTAGAATTTTTGTGATGGCTTTCGTATCAATCACTGCAACTAAACATTTTGCACTCACCTGCACATTTGAGTAAGTAATGCGGCAAACGTTCCAGTTTTATTTTTGATCATTTTCATATATCCCAATGGTGTTTGTGGTGATGGCGATCCAGGGTACAGCCTCGTACGGATTTTCTGACAACTAATCCAAACTACAAATGATCGGACTATTTCTATTTCGTCGAACTCTGGTTTTACAAGGTATTTACACAGTTTTTCATAACTTATCGCTAAACCAGCAGGTGCCTGCAAACAGAAATGTACAAATGTATGTCCATTCTATAGATAAAATACTTTACTGGGAGACCGTTCTCTTGTAAAGAAAAAGAGAATTACTTATATAAATGGCTGAATGACTAAGTACTTTGTCATGTGAAGATTTTATTTTACACAAATTTTGCAGTAAGTTAAC
The DNA here is from genome assembly GCA_019925275.1 of Mytilus edulis. NCBI lineage: Eukaryota > Metazoa > Mollusca > Bivalvia > Mytilida > Mytilidae > Mytilus > Mytilus edulis. Next base: position 81,792,536 of record CM034355.1, read on the forward strand.
TTTTAACAGAATCATAACTACCAATTTGGCAATAGAGTTTATTTGTAGTAATCTTTCAACTGAAAGTTTTCAGTTATACTTTATAAGGCATTCTGAACCCATCCAATATGGTAAATCCATATATCTTATACAGGAAGTTCATGTATGACTGGTGTATCCACAAGGGGGGGGGGGGGGGCTAAACATACTTACCATAAGGGCGTGGCTATCTACTACATTGAAGTCGTATTCCGATAGGTCAAATTCTGCTCCAACATGTGGTGAGGGATAATGTGGTAGGTTCATAGGTATGTTCAACTAAAACCAATAAAGTGATTTTATTGGACAAATATATAAAAGTAAATATCTCATAGAAACGAAACGGTTAAGTTCAAGTCGTGTATATGTGTCAATACCCTGAATATAACGTTTTACATAATGAAATATTTTGAAAAATAAGAAGATAGCCAGGATGTAATGAGATTTTTTTTTATTGTATTAAAGAATTGTTAATAAAGTAATCACGGATTTCAATAGCGAACACATTTTAGTTGCAGTCATTCTCAAGTTTGATCTGCCGGTATGTGGTGGTGGATACCTGAGACTAATATAACACAGTAGTATAGTCTGAGTGTATATCAAATGACTCCTATTGTGATGGAAAAAAAGTAAATTAACAAAAATACCGAACTCCGAGGAAAATTCAAAACGGAAATTCTGTATTTAAATTGCCTAATCGAAAGCCCAAACACATCAAACGGTTGGATAACAACTGTTATATTCCTTACTTTGTTATGTAGAAAACAGTGGATTAAACCTGGTTTTATAGCTAGCTTAACCTCTCACTTGTATGATAGTCGCATAAAATTACATTATATTGACGATGTGTGAACAAAACAAACAGACATAATAAGTAAAATGTCAAAAATAGGGGTGCAGCATTCAACATTGTGTATAATCTTAATCATAGTAATAAATTTTAAAAAATCGGAAATTACCGAAGTTTGTTCGTTCAGCAATATTCAAGAACTCTAAGTTAGATGGAAACGAAGGTTGGAGGTTAGTCTGTGCACTCTGATTGTTTGTTTGTCAGGAAATTGTACGGATGCATAGCAAGTAATTATAAACCCCGAACAAACATTGCAATATCTAATATATATATGTAGCATATGTGGTTACGGGAATGTAAGAGATAAATATAAAAGATTAATGCAATCATATCATACAGTATCAAGTCCTTGTTCTAAGTCCCAATGACCTTCTTGTGGTAACTCTTCATCTGCATTAGCCTCAGCTAGTTGGGATTTTCCACAGCCCATCTATAAGTTTAAACGTACAGGAAATTTGTGAGCTGAAAGTTCAAACCATTATGAAATTGTACTTTTTTATATTCTGGAAATGTGTTCTTTCAATTGCAACAAAGTAACATTTGCTAGTTATAAAAATACTAAACCTATTGGCATTTTTAATATATGTGTGTAAATGTACGATTTATTTCACAAGTTTAGATCGACCGAATTATTACCAAAAAAAACCCGATCGAATATCAGTCAATTTATGTTTTTTAGTTTGCCATTGTGTAGTACTTTTTGTGATTCGTTGAACTCTAAAATATCGATATCACAAACAAACAAAAACTAATCAAACTTATGTCATATAAATTTCATTTTCCTTCTTATAAATAGGACTTTCATCCGATTACTAACATTATTATACAACAGAAGGGAAATATATGTAATATTGTTTATAATTAAAAGTAGCTACTTACTGTATTAACGTTTTGATAAGTCGTATTACTTCATGTTGGAAACAAAATTTCAAACTTTAAAATTCACTGATCTATATATGTTTTATTGTCTTAATTTTTCAATAGTCATTGTTTTAACTAAATGGCATAGAACGACATAGTTTCACATTTAAATACATATACTATATATAGCCTCTTGCAATGGGTCATCTTACTTCGGCATAAAGAAGTGTATCAGTTATCGGGTTTATATGTCACTGTTGTTTAATCTGACGTTAGTATTGGACTTGTCCGTCGGGCAAAAATCTAAATGGTATTCGTGTGACACCTATGCATTTATTTGCAGGAAATGCTTATTACTTTTTTACATGTTTTCTGTTTGTTTGTAAAATCAAGGATTTGTATAGTAAGACTATACAAATCCTTGGTAAAATTTTGCATTGAACTATCTCGGAAAGATAATACATATAAAGCATTAGACACTTTAGTTCCGGTAGAATGTGGCTTTGGTTAGAAATGACTTTCGATTTTAGCTTTTTCTAACAAATGCTTTAGATTAAACAAGTGAAACTTATATTTGAACCATCTTGAAATACGCACCATTATAATTTGGTAGTATATGCACCAATACTGATTGATGTAGATGTGATACATAAATTAAAGGGGAGATTGGTGAAGTTGAGATACAATTTTAGTAGAGGTTGGTTGTTTTGTGATATGGTAACTTTATCACAGATTGATGAAGTTGGTATACAATTTTAGTACAGATTGATGAAGTTGGTATACAAATTACGTAGAGATTGATGAAGTTGGTATACAAATTACGTAGAGATTGATGAAGTTGGTGTACAATTTATGTAGAGATTGATGAAGTTGGTATACAATTTATGTAGAGATTGATGAAATCGTTATACAGTTTCAGTAGATATTGATGAAGTTGGTTTACAATTTACGTAGAGATTGATGTAGTTGTGATACAATTTTACGTAGACATTGATGAAGTTGGTATACAATTTACGTAGACATTGATGAAGTTGGTATACAATTTACGTAGAGATTGATGAAGTTGGTATACAATTTACGTAGAGATTGGTGAAGTTGGTATACAATTTACGTAGACATTGATGAAGTTGGTATACAATTTACGTAGACATTGATGAAGTTGGTATACAATTTACGTAGAGATTGATGAAGTTGGTATACAATTTACGTAGACATTGATGAAGTTGGTATACAATTTACGCACAGATTGATGAAGTTGGTATACAATTTTACGTAGAGATTGATAAAGTTGGTATTCAATTTATGTAGAGATTGGTGAAGATGGTATACAATTTTACGTAGAGATTGATAAAGTTGGTATTCAATTTATGTAGAGATTGGTGAAGATGGTATACAATTACGTGGAGATTGGTGAAGACGGTAAACATTTTACGTAGATATTGATGAAGTTGGTATAAAATTTATGTAGAGATTGATGAAATCGTTATACAGTTTCAGTAGATATTGATGAAGTTGGTTTACAATTTACGTAGAGATTGATGTAGTTGTGATACAATTTTACGTAGACATTGATGAAGTTGGTATACAATTTACGTAGACATTGATGAAGTTGGTATACAATTTACGTAGAGATTGATGAAGTTGGTATACAATTTACGTAGAGATTGATGTAGTTGTGATACAATTTTACGTAGACATTGATGAAGTTGGTATACAATTTACGTAGACATTGATGAAGTTGGTATACAATTTACGTAGACATTGATGAAGTTGGTATACAATTTACGTAGAGATTGATGAAGTTGGTATACAATTTACGTAGAGATTGATGAAGTTGGTATACAATTTACGTAGACATTGATGAAGTTGGTATACAATTTACGTAGAGATTGATGAAGTTGGTATACAATTTACGTAGAGATTGATGAAGTTGGTATACAATTTACGTAGAGATTGATGTAGTTGTGATACAATTTTACGTAGACATTGATGAAGTTGGTATACAATTTATGTAGAGATTGATGAAGTTGGTATACAATTTATGTTGATATTGATGAAGTTGGTGTACAATTTTAGTAGATAATATATCTTAAGTTTTTGAAGTACAATTTGACGATAAACTTTTTTTATACATATAAAACAAGGAAAATCATATACAGAGGTATTGTCGTGGAATCGGCCAGTTATTTGCAAGTTTGCCTATACAAGAATTCAAAATAAACATACAGTACATCAAAACGGTAACAAGAATTGACAAAATAGTACCGGGACCATACAAAGCATAATTGTGATGCAATACTCCGGGTGCGGGAATTTCTCGCTACATTGAAGACCTGTTGGTGACCTTCTGCTGTTGTTTTTTTCTATGGTCGGGTTGTTGTCTCTTTGGCACATTCCCCATTTCCATTCTCAATTTTATCAATCAGCAATGAACTGCATTCTTAGATAGCCTTACTTAGTTTTAAAATAAAACTAAAATTAGTTACCGTGTTTTTGCATGTGTTTCGCTTATTTGTATCCGAATCCAACTGTCATGACTGTGTATTGAAAAAAAGCACAACAGTAAAACACCCTTTTCAGTGGCGTAGCTAGGTCATTTTAACGTGTACGCCCGAACCTTGGCGAGGGGTCTGAGGATCCCAAACTGATCCATGTCAAACAATTTCTGGTAATGGATAAGATCTAGGGAGCGAGGACCCCGGAAGCTAATGAGTTATCGAGAATGAATACCATTCCTGTCATTAAAAACTCATCAGTAGCAACATACTTTACAATCTAAATGGTTTATTTGTTATGTTAAATTATTCATTTTGTTAATTTGAAATATAATAGTCATTGGATTCAGAGATAATTTCAAAACCAGTAGCTTTTAAATATGTTTTAAAAGAACTGTGAGGGTAAAGCAATTAACCAATTAACAAAATCACCTTTCTATTTCCAAATTTCGTAAATGAACATTAATCTTCAGAGATGTTCAGGTGCAATATTAGATATCGTAAAGGGTTCTGTGGAATCCTGTTTTTTTTTGTCAAGGATTCCTCCTGCAAAAAGTGAATCCATTTATCAGTCCATTACAGGATTTTTAAAAAATCCAACATTTTCTTTAGATATTTTTTCTTGATGTGGAGTACTACTAGTTTTGGCCCAAGTTTCATGACAATTTATGAAGATTGATGCATTGATGATTTATAAAAAGCCATATAGGATCGCTATGTCGCGCTTTGGCGTCATAAATACAAATGTATGTCACAGGCTCAACAAAACTGTAAACCCCAAAACGATTCTAAGGAGATAAAGGATTGCTTAAAATGAACAAATAAATGATATGATACCGTTTGACTGAAAGTAAATTTCGTCAATTTTATCCACAATTACAAGCCAACGAAGAAAGAATTATAATAAAGCTGATGTGCTTCTAACAAGTTATTTTTATTTTCTTTAGATTAAAATATTTTTTTGACAAAATTCAAGTGTACGCCCGGGCGTCTTGACGTAAACGTAGCTACGCGCCTACTTTTTATAGTCTAATATAGTATAGAAGTAGTCACTATCCTATTTAATTCATCATCATTTAGATTAATAAAAAATATATAAAAAAATGTATACCCCCAAACACCACCTACTACAAATGACAAAAGACTAAGGTGATAGGATACCAAGTTACATGTAGTAGTCATAAATAGGGCCGTTTGGACTTACATACTGGCTAGAGTAACTTTCCTGTCAAAAACAACCAACTTGGCCAAAAGGATTTTGAAAATGAATATTATGTCCTGTTAAGAATGTGATACAGTAATGTAAAATATACTGTTCCCAATCTGGTCAGCCTATAACAGAATTGAAGATGAGTATGTATAAATAATTATCTGTTCCCATGATAACTGGTCTAGACCTATAACAAAGAATGAAGAATTAGTAATTAAAATCTGGTCTAGACCTATAACAAATGAAGATGCGTATTAAATCTGGCTCCTATAACCTATATAACAGAATGAAGATGAGTATTAAATCTGGTCTTATAGACCTATAACAAAATGAGAAAGATGAGTATATAAATCTGGTCTAGACCTATAACAGAATGAAGATGCGTATTAAATCTGGTCTAGACCTATAGAATAGAATAGAATAGAATAGAATATTTTATTTACCAAATTAGGGCCCCAGGAGGGCATATGATACAGACAATATTATTATAAACAATAACATATGCAATACACACACAGTAAAGATATGTAACAAGTGTTATAAAAATAATAAAATAAAATAATATAACACAGAAAATACACTCAACAAAATAGTAGCAATGTATTATTATTCAATGAATACTATGTTGAAAATGACTCAAGTGCACCCGGTAAGTGTATCTTCACTTTGAGAAGACAAACATGAGGCATTAGTAGTTTGTGCGGAAAATACAAAAAGAACCCAATAAAAAACAAAGCAATTAAGCACTCCCACATTTGACTATGAGGTATACTGCAAATAACAAAGTTTATTTAATAAAGGATATTTAATATGACTTATCTGCAGAAAGCACCAAGAGTCGGTGCTTAAAGGGGAGTCCCTACTTGTACTTAATGCAGATGAGTCAAGCTCCTTAATTATTGAAAATATATTTTAAAAACATATTTCTAAGATTATAGATTCTGTGTCCAGCCAGCAAAGATCATCAAGGGACGGTGCCAAAGAATTTGAAATTCTTCTTATGATCTGTGCAGGCTTAACAGGGTATCCAAATTCATATTAAAGAGTTATAATGAATTAGTTATTGCAGATTAAGTTGTACTTTAATTCTTAGTATCTTCTATATATTTGTACAATGCAAATAGTACATTAGGATCCTCATTATTCATTATCCAAATTAATTTGTTATCAATATTTAAATTTTGAAAGTTTGGACATGATTTTAATATATTTTGCATCATTTCCTCTCTTTTTAATAAATGAGTGTCACATTTAAATAAAAAATGAACTTCATCCTCAACCTCACCTGAGGTGCACCTGAGACAAATTCGGTTTTGTCGAAGAGTACCCTGGTATCTACCAGATTCAATTTGCAATTTGTGAGCAGATATTCTTAATCTAGTAATACATTTCCTTTGCTCAAAATGTCGAATTATTGACAAATAATTTTCAAAACCATAGTTGCACTTGAATGTTACATAAGTTCGTAGTTTACCATCTTTATGTATGTCTAGCTGTTTTTTCCACAATGCAGTATAGTATCCCTTAACTATCTGACCACAGTGTAGTTTAAATGTTGAGTATTTTTCAAGAATATGTTTTTCTATGCCTGACATTTTTTCCCTTAAAATATTAATTGATCCATACCAAGAGGTTTTTTTTTGTTTCAAATAGCTTTTTAGAACAATTATATGCAGCTTTTAACAAGGGAAATGATGAGCCAATATTTTCTAAACGATGCCAATATCCTAAAACATGTTTAACTATATCATAGTGAAGTGGAAAACGGCCTAATTCAGACAAAACTGCAAAGTTTGTACTCTTCCTATTAACGCCTAAAATATATTTGCAGAATTTAATATGAAGTTTTTCACAAAGTATCCTTGAGTAAATTGTATCCACTGTTATGTTTTCTTTTTTTAAACGTGCAGTAAAGGGATTGAAATATCCCCAAATTTCACACCCATATAAAAGTATAGGCTTTATTGTATGGTCAAAAACATGAATTGCATTTTTAACAGTAGGATTATGCACTAAAAAATCATTACATAGTTTGAAGTATGCTTTTAAGGCTCTTTGGTATAAATCATTCTGAGCATATGAAAAAGAACATGATGCATTAAATTGGATACCCAAATATTTATAATTAGATACACACTCCAGCTCATCTTTGTTGAAAATAAATTTTTGAGAGATATGTCTGCCTGCCTTGTTGAATATCAACACTTTAGTTTTTTTAGTATTTATATCTAAGCACCAGTCATTGCAAAAATTATGAAGTTCATTTAATTTCTCTTGTAGTCCTTCAGCTGAGTTAGATAAAATTACAATGTCATCAGCATACATAAGGCAATGAATGAGTTTGCCATCCAGCATAATTGGATCTCTGGTTCGTGTAAAATAGTCTGGAAGGCTATTTATAAAGATTTTAAACAAGTTAGGACTCAAGTTATCTCCTTGTTTAACACCAAGCTTTGTTTGAAAGAATTCAGTTATTTTATCATGTATTTTTATACAAGATCTAGTTTCAAGATACATATTCTTTATAACGCTATAAAACCTTGAACTAACCCCAATCTCTAACAGCTTAATTCTAATTCCTGTATGTATTACTTTATCAAAAGCTTTATGAAAATCAACAAAGCAAGCAAACACTCTCCCATCCTTAGTATTACAGTATTTATCAAAAATACATTTTAAAACAAACATATGGTCAGATGTTCTTGCCTTTCTTGTGAAACCTATTTGGCAATCATTAATTACATTATTTTCTTCTAAAAAACTATCCAACCTTATATTAAGTATACTGTTAAAAAGCTTACCAATTGCATTAGTGATTGTTAGTCCTCTATAATTATTTGGGTCAGTGACTTCACCTGACTTATGTAATACTGTAATATAACCTTCGGTCCAATTTCTTGGGTATAAACCATGAGACAGACAAGAATTAAATATTTTTGAAAGAGACGATAGTAAAACATTTTGACTGTGTTTAATCATATTGTTTGAAATGTTATCCAAGCCTGGTGATTTGTTACAACGTAGTTTAGAAATGGCAAAAGAAATTTCTTTCTCTGTTATAAGTTTATCAAGATTATTAAAACAAACATTTTTTCAAGATTATCTAGCTTTTTTTCCAACTTAGCCACTCTTTCTTTGAATGACTCATGTAATTGATATAATCCATTGAAATGTGAAACCCACACAGATGGTGCTACAGCAGAACTATGGTCCTTATTATCATTATTTTTTAAATCATTAATTAACTTCCAATAAGATTTAGGATTATCATCATGTAGATTCTGTAACTGCTCAACAAGTGATTTTTTATATTCTTTATACTTAAATTTTCTAAGTTTAGAATATTGCTTATTAAGCTTATAATAGTGACCTCTCACTAATGGGTCATAAGGAAATTTTGAATATATTTTACCGTAACTTATTAATTTGTTTCGAAGATGGTACAAATCTCCATCAAACCATTTTTTTGTCTTTATTTTCTTATTTCTTAGTTTATTTCTTTTTAAAGAATTAGTAGCAGCAGACAGGAAAATATGTGATAATTCTGCTGCAGCCTCATCGACAGAGGATTGAGACTCTTTGATTATACTTTTATTAAATGTATCAATTTGTGTTTGTATATCTGGTAATAATAGAGCTGTCTGAAAGTTTGTAGGTGATTCATCTGACCATATGAAATTTGGAGATTTATCAAACATATTAATATTACAATCATTATCATCAACAGTAAATTTACTTGACATTTCCCATTCCAGTATACAATGACGATCTGAAATAGTAGGCATAAAGTTGTGAACATAAAAATATAAAATTTGATCCAGAATACTCTCCGACACCATCACATAGTCAACCACACTACTGCCGTTTGGCGTATAACATGTGTACTTTCCAAAAACATCCCCTAGGACTCGACCATTTAGTATCCTTAACTGGTTTAGAATACAGAGATCTAATAGACTCTTTCCCCTTGAATCAATTGTTGTATCACTGCTTTGTCTTTTCAAGATTTGCTTATCAATTGGATAATTATCAAAAAGAGGTAAATAAGATTGATCATCATTTAAAATATAATCAGGGGAATTGGCAATTCTTGCATTAAAATCACCACACAGTAAAACATTACCCATTTTCATATATTTTGCAGTTTCCTGTTCTAAACATTCAGTAATGTCCCGGTCGAGTCCCTGAGTATATGATGACATTGAGGGTGGGTTATACACTACACACATATATAAGTCTTTTTGAAAACCAAAAAAATCCTTTTCTAACTTTATCCACATAATGTCAGTACAAGTGTTTTTGAGAATTTTTACATAAGGTTTGATATTTTTTTTAACTAATACTGCCAACCCACCAAAAAATCTGTTGTTTGCCCTAGTTTTAGGTCTACATACATTATAACAATTAAAAGGACCTATTCTATGAATGTTGGACTCATATCCAATGTGTGTTTCAGCAAAAAAAGCCAAATCATATTTATCAATTTTGTTTAAGAAAAGGGGATCGATCATCCGTTTTGTTACCCTCCTTGTTCATAAGGCCCCCTAAATTAAGAAAGCACATTTTTAATGATGTGACTGTTCTTGGTGACATAGTCCCTTCTATTCTTGTATTTATTTTAAATATCAAAGAAATTTAAAAACAAAATGAAAAAGAATTATTTAAATACTTTCCAAGTATATAAATATTTTATAAACAATATGATAAAGAATATATGCAAAAAGATAAACCTTTTTATAAGGTGCCAATTAAAGAATTAGAATTAAATGGCCGTCAAGTTAAATCAGTTGTTTTTGTCCTTGACTTGATTTTGATTCCTTTTTTTATATTTCTTTTTATAAACTTAGTTAGTAGTGTACCAAAATTCCCTTGTGTGCAATTCACACATTCAATTGTAATAAAGGGAATAAAATTAAGGCTATATAACACTGAGAATGAAGGAGTATTTTAAATTACTGAGCAAAATGCAGGATAATGAAGAAATATATATGACATCTATGATGTAGGTTTAAAACTGTATGAATTATACATGACTTGAAACCAGAGACGTGAAAAATCTCTGCGGCCTATATTTGGGGTGGGGGTGGGGCAGGACCTTTTTCGCGACGTCGGGATAGGATGTTTTAATTAAAGCTCGGGATTTCGGGATTGATCCTTTCGTGATCCGGGAATTCTTGTTTCGAATTTCGGGATGCCGTGATTTAAATTTCTTTAAAATAGCCCCCCCCCCCCCCCCCCCCCCCCCCCTTATATTCGAAGATCTAGCTTCGGACATTTAAAATTTCATTTAATTATGAAATTATTTCAGTGTATTGCTTTGTAAGCCTTGATTTTGATTACAGTTCGCAAATAAAAAATATAACTGATACAAATATTTTATTTTCCGAAAATAAGCTACGTAGTTGCAGCACGAAGTGATCATGTTTTTTGGTCTATAATGTCATTTTCAGGGGTCAAGGTCAACAATGATAAGACACGTCATTGTCAGCTGAGTGAAGGATTTCCCTCTCGGGGTAGTTTGAGGGTAATTTTAATGTATTTGTATATGTTTATCGTATTGATTTTAATTAAACCGTAAACTAAAGTACTTGTATATTCATTGATTAAGTCAATCTTTGATATTGTAGCAAATCCAAAATGACGCAGAATATTTGTTTAATTTAAAATAAAAACCTTGTCGACCCTCAGTTTCATTAGGGTAGTTTCCGTGACGTCACATAAGGAATTTCGGACTTTGATCTCAGACGTGTTTTTAGCTTATCAGTCAGCTTATAAATCCGCAGAGCGGTGTTTCTTTGTCAAATTAAAACAGATATCGTGGTAAGTTCTACTCTTTTCAACAAAAAACATGTTTAAATAGTTCTATATCATAATGAACAGAATATTGTTCATTTAAAAAATGTATCATCTACCAGAAAAAGGGTTTTACGGTTTCATTGTCTCATGTCATGATGTCTGGACATACATATTATGTCATAGCGTGACGGTGTGTTAAAAATGTTAATACTTGTTGCACAGAGTCAGGGATGAGGACTTGACAGAGAGAAATTATGTACGAGACACAGGCACTTGTTTTGTTTCTGTAGTTTATGAAATAATAAAAACATTGATCTTGACACAAAAGAAAAATTTAGATTTTCAAAGTGGTCTTATAATTTATAGATTAATAGTTTTATTTTGTGAATTTTGAGCTCAATTAAAAATAAATATATCCTCAAATATTTAATGTTTATTACAGAGATCGTATGTACAGACAACACATGGAGGAACAACGAAGGATAATGGAAGATCAACAATTTATAAATCAACTGGGAAAGATCCCAGTGGTCAGTTCAGCCTGGACGCAGGCCTACAATCTCTACCAGAGAACTAAAGGATCCCATGAATTACTGAAGTCCTCTCTAAACATGGCAGAGGCTGGTGTTAAAACTGTGGTGGATACATCAGTAGTGTTTGGTAAACCATTGGTAGAACGATACCAACCACAAAGTAAGTTCTGAAGGTCAATAGTTAGCCTGGATGATGGGGAAGGAGGATAATGACAAGAAAAACAATAATATTTGAATGCAAAAATCAAAGCAGCCCAGTAATAGATCATCTGATGTATAGAATATATTTACCAAATTAGGGCCCCAGGAGAGCATATATAGCATACAGACAATATTATAATCAATAACATATGCAATACACAGACAATAAAAGATATGTAACAAGTGTTATAAAAATAATAAAATAAAATGACATACTACAGAAAATACACTCGACAAAATAGCAGCAATGTATGATAATTCACTGAACATGTAATTAAAGTAAGGTTTAAGTCTTGGCACATGATGTTAATTTAGTATTCTGTCCAATTATAGTTATGATACATTGATGATTGTAGTAGACATTATACATACAATTGTATAGTGTATAATACAAACATGCATATTTCAACAATTAGACATGTTAGATGTATGAAAAAAAAAAATATCCCATTAATCATTGTTAATCTGTGTCATTATGAGTTTAGGATATACAATTTGATTAAAAATTGCAACTTGAATAGAAAAAAAACTAGCTTTTAAATTTAGGATATAATACAGAGTATAAAAAAGAAGATGTGGTATGATTGCCAATGAGAGAACTATCCACAAAAGACCAAAATGACATAGACATTAACAACTGTAGGTCACCGTACGGCCTTCAACAATGAGCAAAGCCCATACCGAATAGTCAGCTATAATAGGCCCTGATAAGACAATGTAAAACAATTCAAACGAGAAAACTAACGGCCTTATTTATGTAAAAAAATGAATAGTTTATAGGTGAATCATTCAAGCATGGTCTTTGTAGAAATTCCTGTCAGTTTATCTCTATAAACTATAGTTATTGTACATCTCTATTCTGGGCTATAAATGTATTTTTTATTATATTAAAGCCTCTTCAAGATTGAAATGTCAATTAACAATTTCTATTTTACAGTTGTAGAAAAAGCTAACAGTTATGCTTGTGAGAAATTAAACCAATTGGAAGAGAAATACCCTGTTATCAACAAACCTACTGAAGAGGTAAGAAAGGCAACATCTTTTTTTATTGGATAACAAATTTAACTTACTTTGAAAAAAAAAGGAAATAATTATTTGGTATGATTTCAAAAGATACATTTTACATGTATTCACCAGAGATCAAATGATTTGGATGTTAAAAACTATACTAGGTCCCAAAAAGACTTCAACAATGGTCAAAACCCATACTGTACATATGTATATGTATAGTACTGTAAGCTACATGTAAACAATTACATGTATGAAAAGTCCCGACTTGATATTCTGTAAAATAATTCAAACAAGAACACCTATGGGCTGATGTAATGTAATATTAAACAAGAACACCTATGGGCTGATGTAATATTAAACAAGAACACCTATGGGCTGATGTAATATTAAACAAGAACACACATGGGCTGATGTAATATTAAAACAAGAACACCTACGGGCTGATGTAATATTAAAACAAGAACACCTATGGGCTGGTGTAATATTAAAACAAGAACACCTATGGGCTGATGTAATATTAAACAAGAACACATATGGGCTTATGTAATATTAAACAAGAACACCTATGGGCTGATGTAATATTAAAAAAAAAATCAAATGTGACACACATCCACCAAAAATAACCACTGAATGAATAGCTCTTGGCTTCAGAAGTAAACTTCAAATCACTGTGTATAAAAGATTTGTTCTTTGTTTTGTGAGTGTATTGTATCTTAAATTGTACCAGTAAATAAACCATTTTACATTAATAGATTAAGTTGCCAGTTTAAGTAATTCAGTTGGTACATTTGCGTACTCTTTAAGATATTAGTACATTTTATGGAAGTTAACAATGTCTATACATGCATATATGATTTGTGATTCATCTCACATCTGATATCAATCAAGACTGGTTCAAAGTACAAACATGTCATCTCAATTTATATCAATTGAAGGTTATGCATTTAAAACATTATGTTTTCTAAAATGTATATCAGTTGAAGGCCAGATAAGGTTTTAAAAATAGAACTCCCTTGACCTACTTTGTTTAAAAACTGACAAGTAGACAATGTCTGACCTGTTAACTGATAACATTGACACTAGAATATGTAATACTGTAAAAAAAAACATTACTGCTTAAATGGGAAAAATATTACAATCTACATGTTGATCTATGGTCAGAAGGATGGTTAACACTAACTTGATAAAAAAAGACAATGTTTATCTACTAAGCCATTAATGTAAATGTGTGTACATGTACATGTATGTTAAATTTTTATAGTCATTTATGTCATTTGGCTATTGAAAATACACAAAATGTACATATATGATTAAATTTTTTGAATGTTTTTGTACTATCAGTTACATGTAATTTAGAGTATTATATATTCAAATAGTATGATAATAGATGATTTGACGTTTTGTAGTTAATGGAAGATGGTAAACAGATGTATGATAGGTATGTGAAGCCAACAGTCGATCGTGTTGTAGCAGTCAAAGATTTCACAGCTAACTCTTATAACACAGGAAAGGAACAGGTTAGTTCTATACAATGTATGCAGTCACTCTGCACCAAAAACTTAGCATGATAAACAAACTGTAAAGTCACATGTAAGACAACCTTTTCTTGTAGATCATTATATTTTTTAGAAACAAACTTATCTGTCGATTGCTGTAGCCAGGAATCTAACAAAGAAAGTAAAGATAGAAAATTTCAGTGAAGCTTACAAGTACAAGTTCAATTTTATTATTTTATATATCATCAAGTTATCTTTTTTCTGAATACCACTCCTGTCGCCTATTTGTTTTGAAATAATTGAAGCAAATCAAGAAACTCTAAAATTTCATTTTGTTATGATACACGTATGGTCTGGCATCATTGCGTTCTTGTTGTGCAATCTCATATGTGTTTTTCCGAAAGTGCATGGATATACTCGGCATAAGAATACATATATTTGTAGCACATAAACATTGATTAAACAACTTCCATATCCACATACATATGAAAAATTATTTCCAATATGAAGTTCTAAAAGATTAAAAATCTTACAATAACCACATGTACCAAGGATTTTAATATAAAACTCAATGTAGAACTGAAATGTTTGATCCACAGATAGGAAAGGTAAAACAGATTGGATCAGCAGTCACAGAGTTTGGTTGTAACCAAGTGGCCAAGACCATGGACACTCCATATGGTCAGTTTGTGTCCAGCCAAGTCAACAATGCCTTAGATTTCTCAGAACAGTATGTGGAGAAATACTTGCCAGAGTCTGACTCTGAAGATGAAGGTAAAATAATTGATGTAATAACATTGTACATATTTAGAGTAAGAATATGATATTTTTACATGTATACCTTGAATCGAAGCTGGTAAGTTTCAAGGTTCTCATGAACATCAGTTTATTGTTTATATCCTTAATCTTAAACGATATTCATGACAATGATCTGCATATTTTAATTCTTTTCACAATTCATACTAAAATGTTAAGTGGATCCAAAAGACAGCTGTAGATACCACATATGAACTAAATAAAATAGATATCAAGATTATTTAGACAGATTTCCTGTACTCTTAGACCTTTAAAGTGAATAAAGAGATATTTCAGTCTAAGATGTTCCATGATTTCTTTAAATAAAAGAGGATATATCTAATCTATCCTTGCTACTCGTCAATAAGATTAAATTGATAAATATAATGGTGGAAAGACTCTGACAGAATAAAGTGACAAATATACTGGTCTATTGGAATATTCAAATCTTTATTCAGTTGTTAACATTTACATTATTTTTAAATATGGGGGGAATGTTTTCCAAAATATATACTATCTTATATGAATTTCATATTTATACCTGTAATTATTAATTTCAGAAAATGTAGAAAAGGAAGAAATGGATGAATACCCACCAAATGCAGTAACAAGAGCAACAAGTCTGACAGGGAAGGTCCGTAAGAGGATGTATAATAAAGCCATGAGAGATATGAAGAGGTTACAACTTAGAAGTCAAGAAAATCTTGCTAAACTCAGCTTTACTGTAGACTTGGTAAGATTTGGGATTTATTTTCATGCTTATCTAACTTCTGGCAAAGTTGTTGGTAAAATTATTAACAGCTGTTTGTTACATTGAAACATCAACCACTTACAAAACAGAAACATTTTAGGTAGAAAAAATATACTTATAAAGTTAGGTTAACATTGACTAAACAGATTCCCAATTTTTTTGTCTTTCTTATACAAGTTGAAGTATCTGTTGAAGGTAACAAGACTTTTATCACATAGGATTTTTAATCACGTTTATACTTACATGAGCAGCTTTTGAAGCAGGATTTGCATTCTCTTGCGAAGTTACTGAGATCGCCCTCAGGATTTTCAGTGGGTTTGTGTTCCTTAGTCTAGTTTTCTATGCTGTGTATTGTATATTGTTGTTTTGTTTGGTCTTTTCTTTTATCTTTTATATATTTTTTATGTGTTTTTTTTTTTATCAGATTCAGTATGCGAAGACTAACATTGAAACAGCAACAGGAAAAGTGACAGGATCTTTTGGAGTGGTTCAAGATAAAATGACCTCAGTATGGTCACAGATTGTTACAGAAGAAGATGAAGTCCAAGATGTTCCAAAGGTAAACTTGTTTTCCTGGTATCAAAAACCCTTAAACAGTAAATTCAGATTTAGGGTATAGAAATGGAATGCAAATCATGTCTGTTTAAACATCGGTTATCTTTACTTGAATATGTAAGGTGGAAAATTTTAATTATGTTTTTTAATTGAAAAAATTTTGACTATACTTAAGATATTAGAGAGCTAAGAGTTACATTTTGAATTAAGATAATTGATATAGCTTCAGGTCAGATAGCTGTTAACGAAATAATGAATTTAACTTTAATTACAAGATTTGTTTATGATGACCAAAAATAATCATATTAAACATGTATCATTTTGTTTAACAGACTCTAGAGGGACAGTCGATTGCTGTAGCCAGGAATCTTACAAAGAAAGTCAAGATAGGAATTACAACATTAACATCTTACATCCCAGAGTCCGTACAGATTACACTTAAAGACAGAATTGACCAAGCCAAACAGTATTCAGATGAACTAATCAAATCATTCCAAAATGTAAGTTTATGTATCAATGAGTCAGTATAGATAACTCTTCAAACAAAACAATAATTAGATGACATTGTCCTTAAATCCAGTCTGTATTCTGATTGAGAGACTGAGTATCATTTGAATATGACCCTTAATATGGTTTCACCAGATCTTCATTCAACATAACTGTTAAACAAGAATTAATAAGATACAGGTTAGGTAGATAGATGGTTACTGTAGTAACTATTTCTGCATTTTTGTATTTTTTGTATTTAAATACTTTTGATTGGCACATATCCTCAAAATGTATTGCAGATACATTTGTAGTGACTTAAATCACAGAATAATTGGTAAAATAAAATACTAGTGTTCATTTCTTTTAAACAAAGTTCAGGAAAGCCACACAAATCATGCACTGCATCTACATTTGTGTATAAATGATGTTTTTAGTGTAGATTAATTGTAATTCATTAATTATTTCATGACACATACACTGATCAATGAAAACTTTAAACTTTTTATATCAAACTAAGAACAAATGATTTACATGCTTGGATTATGTTATTTATTTAATTGTAGGTCAACTCTTATGAAGAAGTTCCTAGTTGGTTGTTAGCCCAAGCACAAGACAAAATGGGATATGTACAAGAAACAGTCAACTTCCTTACTGAGTACCTTCTGTCTAAGCCTCTGGACTGGTTGGTATGTATCACACACACCTTGGAAGAGGGGGAGGGGGGCTTCATTAGTCTCACAAAATTATCTTGGACCTTTTGCAGTTGAAGATTACTTCCCCAATTTTTTCGGCATATTTGATAATTTCAAGAATTCCCTCTAAAACTTGGTTTTATCTGCTTGTTAATATTATTTCCTATGTGGATAGAAGACGTTAAAATTCCCAACAACTTCCTCCATGTTTAAAAAGTTATTTCATTGTAGTCTAAGCCTTTTCTATTATAGCTGGCATCATTTGAACATCCTTTAGGAAACTGCAGCATCTGGTGTAAATGTTAAGAACTGCCAGGTTGTAACAAGCTTTAAAATATCACAAATATAACAGCACTACATATTGAATACACAGATTATAAATACAAGTATGCAAAAATATAATAAATACAGGATTAAGACAATTTACTTTCTGTTATTGGTACAATCACATTATCAACAAACTAATATAATATGGAACAAAACTTAAATGTGTTTGAGTGAAATAATTTATACAGTACATTTAGACTGTTACTGATTAAGCAGTTAGTTTTCTTTTAGAAATAAAATTCTCCTGACAAAAAAATGAGAAAAGAAAACAGAATACCAGTCCTTCCAAACTATTTCCAATACCTACTTGTTTGCTCTTTCTATCTGTCTTCTCTAAAATGTTACATCTATATGTTTAGATTTAGTTTCTTCTATAAAAGTATCCTTTTATATTTGTATTTGTTGTTGGTCAATAGTGATTATAATAAGCATGATGAAGACAAAAAAGTTTTGTGTTTTTAACCAATTTATTTCGTAATTTTTTGAATGGATTGAATTGATATGCTGTCTGATCTACTAACCAATAAGAATTCCGGATCTTGCATTTGAACTAACTTTCATATGATTGACAACATAATGAGAGAATGTATAATTTTGGTAGATACCCAAAGGAAAAAGACCAGAGGAAAAGGAAGATTAATCAACAGAAAATTGGACAATTTCTTGTACGATTCTCGTCGGCAAGATGTGATACAAAATGCTAGGATTTTACTATGGGAATGCATAATTGACATTTTTACGCTTCTTTTTCTATATGCTATGAACGTATAAATAAAATTGTTTTCAAACTATTTGTTGTGTGTATGTATGTTGTTACCCTCTGAGACAGACTCTGTACATTAGCATTCATGTACATATAAATGTTTTAACTGTTGTGAAATGTGCTCTTAGATACAGCATGAACTATTCCTGTTACAGTGTGAATTGGCTGTAGACCTTTTCTGTAGTCATTAAGCTTAAACAATTCCTGTTTCAAATCCTGAACAATTTTTGTTTAATGATATGCAATAATATAAATATTAAAATGTTGTACATTTACTTGAAATAGCATGCATATTTCAAATATAAATGAAAGGATGTTCAAATGATGTTACAACTTAAAAGAATTAATTTATAAAGAGAAAAAAATGCTTACTGATTTAAGCATTACCAAAACAATTATCTTGATGACATTAATCAGAATAGCTACAAACCAAAAGTGTAGAAAACAAATCCATATGGTGATACAAGCCAAAACCAGTGAAGGTCTGCTGTCAGTTAAAATTTCCCTATCTCTTTAGACAATAAAATAAGAACTTAAATAGAATATATAATGAAGGATTACTGGTTTCAAAATACATTTTAGCCACTCAGAATGTTTTAGTGTCTTCCATCTAACACCATGACTAGAGGCTGATGTGTTTTTTTCTGGATTCCAGACCATTTCCTCTATGGGTCAGATGTGCTTGAATGCTGAACTTTCCTGTTTTGATTAGGTGTTCCTGAATGATCATCTTACCTGATATGATAAAGTTTAAGTGTTCTGGAATTGCTATTTTAATAAGGTGTTTAAGAAGGCTTATCATTCCTATTTTAAGGTGGTACCTAACACTAGAGGGAGATAACTCTGTAAAGTCAGCTAAACGTTTTAATTACAGTGTGTTGTAAAGGGAATAATAAGCTTCTCAAAGATCAAAATTGGTGTTTGTCAAACTGCTATATAACCAGTGTAATTTTTCCTCTTTTACATGGTTCATTGGTCAATGTTAAGTTTTTGTGTTTTGGTCTGTTTTTTTCAAATACATATAGCAAAAGGTCAGCTATATTTTATGTATGGAATAATTGTAAGTGTACCTGCTGTCTGGCAGGTTTCATATGACCTTGACCTCATTTTCGTCATTCTTTTAACGCAATGATAAGTTTTTTGGTGTTTTGGTACAAGTATGTTTTCCCAATTACCACAACCAATAGGTGAACTATATTTGATGTATGGAATGATTGTAAGGTGTACATGTCTGTCTGACAGGATTTATCTTACCTTGAACTCATTGTCATGGATAATTCAATTTTGTATTTTATGTGAATCAATGGTTAATAAAGTAGGCAAGACATTTCAGCCTGTACACTCTAGTGTTTATCATGTTTATTCTGTAAGAACATGTTGAAAGTGCAAGTACATACATGAACTGCAACTTTTGATGTTGACAGGCTACAGATTTTAGTATCGTTTTATAAATCTTGCACTTGCAATATGTTGTCGAAGGAAAAAAAAAATCGCTGTGACCAAAATTAATTACATTTTACATTATTTATGACCTCCTGGTCTCTAATAGTCAGTGCTGTCACTGTCATCCAATTAGATTTAAGAGAAACATCTCCTGAAAATAATTTACTCCCCTGAAAAAGAATCACCATCCCTGAAGTGTTTGGCCTATGCATCATTTCTTTAAAAGAATAAGAGATGAAATGAAATAAATCACAGCTAAGAGGATAGTTTGACTGAAGCCATTTATTGAATATTTGTAGAAAACAAAAATGTATAGATATAGTAAGATGTGGTATGAGTGCCAATGAGACAACTCTCCATCCAGGTAACAATTAATAAAAGTAAACCATTATAGGTTCAACAGAGTCTTGGCTCACACCAAATAGCAAGCTATAAAGGACCACAAAAATTACTAGTGAAACCATTCAATTGGGAAAACCAACAGTCTAATCTATAAAAAAAACGAGAAACATGTATGAACTACATAAACAGATGACCAACTATTGTAGGAAAGGATGAATCAAAACTTTTCAGTCATAAAAGACAGATTGAGAAAAAAAAAATCAGGGCAAAAAATGAAAAACAGTCTTTAAAACACTAAAAAGACTTAAGACAGAAGCATACATGAAATCTACCAAATCCAGTCGTGTTCTCTTTAACATTTATTTTGTTGTTAAATTTTTTGAACAACAGTAAACAAATTTGTTAAATTTAACAACACTTTAACGACTGTGTTAGCTTAACGACACTTTTGAACAACAGGGCACTGATGCTCATGAAAGGAAGCAGACCCTATAATTTCCACATGTTTAGATTCAGCTTGAAAAAATTGTTTCAACATGAAAAATAAACAAATAACAAAAAGTCAGACTTAGATTGGTTGTATTAAGTATCAATTTGTGTGATATCATAGGTCTGTTCAAAGGAAACCACTTGTGGTAGGCCATAATTTTTTGTATGCATTTGTATAAGCATATTGGTTGGTGATTATTTGGACCCAACCCCTCAGCCATAGTCTATTGAAGAAGTTTGTGATTAGCTCATATAAAAAAGATGTATTTGATTGCCAATGAGACAACTCATCACAAGAGACCAAATGACAAAGAAATTAACAACTATATTTCACTATGGCTTTCAACAATGAGCAATGCCAAGCCCATACAGTATGTGCTTTGCTTTAGTTTCCATAAAAATACAAGATCATCAGTTTAAGATGAAGTACTTATAGTAGGTCAATGATATAAGGTATGCAGTTGTATAAGCATTGGCAGTCTAATTTCCATGGAGACTATGTGACAGGACCCACTTCATAATAGTGTAATGACTGAAAATTTTACATGGTATGTTATCTGGTCTTATTCCTTCAGTCAAAGTCATTGAATATTTTTCACAGTTTACATATTTTTAAAGTACATGTACTGCCATTTCAATTCCAGCAAACTATCAAGATACATAGATGTAAGACATATTTGTATTGAAAGTTTATTATGTAAATATAACAGTGAAATCCTGAAATTGAAGAAAAGAGAAGGGTCCTGATCCCGAAATCCCAGGCTTAAAAACATGAAATCCCAAGGTCCAGATTTAAAATCTAAATCCCTACCGTACATCCTGAAACGGTCCTACCCCCTCGTAGTTATACAAGGTTAGCAATTCAGGTTCCTAGGAGCCTCTTGTTATATGTTATTATTTGTAATAATTGACGAGACATTTGTTTTGTTTCAGTCACCAGAGTTTGATTTAGATGGGATAAATTTAGCCGACCCCGTGATGGACCTCTCCTCCAATGGCCATGCCCCTCATGAGCCTTTTGATGGGGACAACACAGACAATCAGTGATCTACTAAGTGCACAATTTATGTCTCATATTTATTTCAAAAGCTATAACATGTCTAATTAGAAATCAGCAGTTTACAAACATATCATGCATACCAATGAATTAAAAAGGACAAATTTACCTATGGTTGATAAATGAACCATTAAACACAAGTGCTTTTAATATGTACACACTATTAATTAAGTTTTTTTAATATAAATACAAGATTGTAATTTAATTTTTTTTTATGTGTAAAAACAAAATCTATAGAACATTAGTTTCATGCAATATTTTGTTACAAGCAATTGAGAAAATTTTGGAAAACATTTCAGAATTAAGATTCAAAATAATAAAAGAAAGTGAAAAGTTAATGTAATCATATGGTTATCTCCCTGTAATTCTTTAACTTACTAATTTTAATTCCTTTATCAAATTTTAGGGGAATTATAGGAGTGTGCTGGAATGCCCCTCTCTAGCTGATTGTCATTACAGGTCTACATAGAATGTTTAGATAATAAATCACCTCTATCATATAATTTGGTGCAAAGATGCACCAAATGATGTAAGGGGAGAATTATAGCTTCCCTGAAAAATTCGGCCATTCTGACTGAACCCTTTGTTCTCTCTTGACTCAGTTAAAAGTTCAAGATTAATCTCAGAAATGAGAAAGGCTTAATAAACCTATCCACACTGAATGGAACATTTTAAGCTATAATAAGGACATTGCAAACATTGAAATTTTGAATTCTTTTTCTTGAGATTATTTTGTTTATTTTTGACCAAGCATTATATGTTTTAAATAAAAACATTACTTATCGGTCTAGAGCCTTTCTCTTACATGTAATAACATATGAATAGTCTTAACTTTTGGATAACTTTTGGATAAATAATCAGCCATCTCTTGAAATCACCAAGCTGGTCTACCATCTAATACAAATATAATGAAAGCCTCAGAGGCAGGTCCAGAACTTTTTGTAAAGGGGGGGGGGCTGTTCCAGTCACGCTTCAGTGATTCCCTATATATGCAACCAAATTTTTCCCTCGAAGGGAGGGCCTGGGCACCCCCCTGGATCCACCTATGAGCCTTCAGGAATGGAGTTGTTTGCTGCTTAGAGAAATCCTGATTATTGCACAAAAATGCAATTTTTTATTCAGAAATGGCCTGATAGTTTTGTAATGAATTTTTTCGGATCAGTAATTATTTCCAGAAAAATTGTGACTTGGCCGTTTCATTTGCTTTTAAAAGCCTTTATGTTTGTGATAGATGTATTACATTATGATTGTTTTTTCTTCATATATGTATGTGTCCTTATAGTTGTTATTTTGTAATATTATTGTTTTCAAGTCGGTTTTAATGAAAAGATAACTTAGAAATCCAACATTTATAATTTTTGTGAATTTTATTTTTGTAAGTTTTTTTATGTAGCAGTCTGAGTTCAATTGATGTATTTTGATGTTTTAATGTAAGAAAAATATATGTACCAAATGTATGTGTAATGGTGTAAATGCTGTAGTTTCATAAAGAACATTTTACAATAATACTAACATTTTATCTATAGGTGTTGGTTTTTTTTAATTCTGACAAGTGAAACAATTAGAAATAGAACAAAGTGATGGTCAATCAAGATTTGAAGTTTTTATCATACAGAAATTTTTTAATTTAAAATAAAATAAAAATCTGACATTGATCTTTATAAAAAAAAATCCTGAAATAGAATAAAATGTTGGCCAATGAGTGTACCCTTTTGAGATTAACATATAACTCATTTAGTAATCTCATGAAATCCTACGTAATTTATATTTTTATTTATTACCATTATTTTTAATGTTTTATTGTTATTATTCTTAAATTGCAATTTTACTGTGTTCATTCTTGACAATCAAATCTTTGAAAATGAATTAAACTCATTTCATAAGCAACATCATTTTGTTTTGTCTTTCTCAAAAGCCTTTATTCTGTTATAAAAAGAAGAAAGAAGTTTTGTCAAGACAAAGATTATGAGCTATAAAAGACAATTTGTTTGTTTCTGTTCTTGTTTTATGTGTAATAAGTCTCAATTTAGAGAAACAAGACAAATAACAAATCTAGGCAGCATGCAATAAATTTAAAATTGGAAAACAGGTAGTAGTAGCTCCTTGGCAGATCTCAACATTGCTTACAGACTGAAACAATATTATCAAGTTAAAACTATTCAATTTCATTGTCAAGAAAAGATTGAATAACATTTTTCAGCTCACATGGAATATCTGAGTCAAAACTATAATTTGGCATATTTAAAAAAGAATATGCATTATAAGTTACAAGTTGGTGTGACCACACCTTTATGATCGACTACCAAAAACCAAAACTTAGAACTAATCAGATAAACATTTAACTGACGAACCAATGCACACACAGAACATTGAATAATGTGCCTTATGTAATCATTGGCAGGTCATAAAAAAAGAAAGAAAAAAAGACTTAAAAACTACCATTGCAGATGGATCTACACTGATTTCAAAGGCTCTTTTTTTCTAACAGTTGTAACTTCCTGGCTTTAAACATGTTATATAAAACAATAACTCTAAATAAAATATTCATTATTTAATATGTAATAAAATCAGAAGAAAAGATATCTGTAGCATACATCAAACAATTTTAAAATAAGATATTCATAATAGCACCACACACCAACTAACCATTGACTGTTACAAAAGAGACATTCTCTCATGATTTTGACCTGGCACAAACTTTACTTATACAACTGTTGATGCTGTTTTCCTCTCAGCTGAAAATAAATTTTCCCAGAGATTAAGACTGCTAATCTGTTTTATTGAAATAATAAAAGTTGAACCTTGACCAACAATAGAACAATCAAAATGAACTTATTGGAGTATGTCTCTGATCTTGTAAACTAATATTCAGACTTAATACAGAAATACCAGAATTTTTACATGATGACTAATTCAAGCAATATTTCCAATTATATATTATGAAAAGGGTCTGCTTGTCACTTTGGACGGTGCATTATTATTTCAGAATACAGCTTAAGGTCCTTTACATATTAATTCAAAAATGGCAAAAAAAAAAGGTTTAAAAAATAATGAGAATGACAAAACAAGATATGTATTTAGTGATGACAGTATTATTATACATTTCTTCCATTTGAGCCAACATGCAACATAAAAATATCAATAAAATACTAAAATTACTTCACATTTAAAAATCATCATCCAGAAAGAACTTATGTTAAAACTTTGGTGTCATACAGGAGTAAACAAATGTTTACCAACATAACCATTCATTCACACAGACTTGCTCAAGGTAAAACGGTATTACTTTCACTTTTACATCAATTAGAGCAATTAATGCCCAATGTCAAACTTAACAATGTATCATATTATCTTTGAACACATTCTGCATGTACACAATTCTGTAAGTTTCAGCTGACTGACTTTAATTCAACTTCAAACATTAATGTACTGCCTGGTGGAATGGGTCCCTGTCTCTGGTTACCATACCTAGAAACAAGATAAAAATGGTTAACATTTACAAATTTATAAGCAATTCATTATTAGTTTACTTTGCATCATAATGCTTTCTTTGAAAGTGTTCATATGTACAAAAGGCAGCATACAAGTCATTTGATAAAATAAAAACTTTTTCCCTATCATGAACCAATTAACAATTGTTAATTGAAAAACAGCTATGTGATTGACCTCATTTACTGTTTTGTCATTAATCTGGCCTTTGATTTTCTATCTGCCTTGTTTCTAGTTTGCCTTTCATAGCTGACTATACTGAACAGTGTTCCAGCTAGGCCGTTTTCAGAGGGCGCGGCGCCCGCCCTTTTCCGAGTGGCGCCCTGTGCCCTTTTTACAGTTTCCAGGGCGCCCTGCCTTTTTTGAAGATCGATTGCATATTAATTTGCGTATTGATATGATACGCTAATTACTAAATTTTACCTGGGGAAAAGATTATGACTTTGTTTACCACCCCAAGCTAATCAATGGTTACAACTGGTGTCATAATCTGTTGTTATAGGTAATCCGTTTATCAGATGGGTCATTAATGATCATCAACATTAATTCGTTCAAATAGAATCGGTCAGTCGGCAATTATCTTTGAAGAAATGTGCATACAACAACTTGGGCTCAATTTGCGATGTTTACCGTAGTTTCATGGAAGAAACGTAATGACAGAAAGTTGGGAAACCATTATAAACTGGTTGAAGACATTGTTTTACTTGTTTTCTGTAAAATAAACAGAAAATTCAGACGTATTTGTCATTGACTGCCTTCATTTTTGATACGAAAATAACAAAATCGGCCGCCATATTGTGATCATATTTACATCATATTTACGTACTGTTTATAATCCTCCAAAGAAGGAGCACACCCGAATAAAGAAAGATAACTCAATCTGATTTTTTTCCTAGCATTGAGTAACCCATTTACATATTCTAAAATGTGTCTCCATACTTCTTGCTTAAGAATATATATGTTTAGGTATTTATTTTGAGTTATGGGAAAAGTTAAAGAGGGTCTTAGTAGCAGTGTTGGTAGGGTGCCTTGGTCATCTTTTTCTGTATTCTTTATTTTTGATACTATTTTTCACTGTTGCTTTATATCCTAAAATTGTGAATTTACTGAGCACAGCTGTTTTGTGCTGTATTGCCATCAAGCACAGCAGGGGTAGAAAGGTGAAACTGGTAAAATGTGGTAGACCATAGAAACAGTATGAAACAGATCTCCTTTCAAAACATACTGCATATAAAGTTCAACTGTGCCAAGCAATGATAAAAAAAACTTGTGTGACAAGCTGCTTGACAAGTTTTTCAGCCTTAAAAGTAGAAAGATAGAGTTCTATATGGGCTAAAGATGTTGTTCTTGTATAACCTGTGATTCAACGAATAAACACAAATGTTTGATTAACATCTTTTATTAAAATATGCCCTTTTCATATTATCATATCGCGCGTTAAATGCCCTTTTTCAGGATTGGCACCCTGCCCTTTTGAAAACCTAGCTGGAACACTGCTGAAAGAGTGCATTGCTTGTTGTAGGCCGTACTGTGACCATACCACCTCATATGGACTCTGTTGGATTGTTGTCTCATTGGCAATCATGCTCCATCTACTTATTATTTTTCTGAACACTATCCATTTTTTGTTCCACTGTACTTGTGTCTCTAATAGAAATGGTGAAGTATGTATGCCTATTCAGCTAGAATCAAAGATAATAAATAATACATTTTTATTTTTTGAATAGAATAAAATGTCTAATTTTACAATTCATGCACAAATAGTAATTATGTATTTTTTTTCATGAAAAGCTCCGATATTTGATCTTACCCTTGTTGAGAAGGTATCACTAGTTTTCTCTTGCCTCCAACCTTCATTCCTGAAACAAAATATAGATTCAAAATCCCAACTTGCTTTTTTACATAAAGTCTGAATTAAAAGCTTCACTTGTATAGAATTCTAATTTAAGTGTGAATACTTCTAGGAACAATGTTATAACAGGGAATTACATTGATGTTATGCAAAGTGTTAACCACTTATTATTAGACATTTAAGGAAAACTTCAAGCTCAGCCTCGATGAATGTTTTTCAAATTCAATAAAACCACACATTTACTTCATCAAAAACTAATCCATCATTTAAATGAAATAAAAATAGTATCATTTGTTTCTTCCTCAAAAGAATTGAAATTGTCACTGAATAATAAACAAGTGGACATAAGGTTAATGTACATCAGCATGAGATGTTAATCCAGCAAATATGAGTATCTGCCTTTCATAAAAACAGAGAAAAATCAGAATGCTGCTTACTTTCCATGCTGTCTCAGATACCTGATATATCTCAACCTAATCCTGTTATTTGCACTCATTATAAGAATGTCAAGTAAGTATACTTACCACTTACACCTACATCCCAGCCTTTTATTACTTCTCCTTTACCAAGTCTGAATCGGAAAGGTTTGCCCCCTTGGCAGGAATCAAATTGTTGACCTGTCTTTTGAAGTTTTCCAGTGTAATAAACATGTACCTAAAATGATATCAAATCAGATATTGACATAGTTAAGCTTAAAACATTAGAGTAGCAGAAAGATTTGTCAAATTTAAAAACCAATGTGTGACCATGCACTTGCAATTCTGGTTTGGTAAGTTTTCTATCTATTTATTCTCAACTTCAAATATAACAAGCAATATTTGACTCTGTAACTATAATTACTATAAAGAGATGTAACATTGATTTCATATTGATATTTTGAATTAGTCAATTTTGATATGTGCTTAGTAAAGAAACGGTACCTTCAAGACTTTTTTTTTTAGTTTTTCAGATATCTGAGTTTGAATTTGGCATGTTTAGGCAACATTCCATAATTTAGTACTTTGCCAAAGAAAAAAATACCACAACTTTCAACAGATATTTCCGTTTTTGGTGCAATGTGCTTTTAACTTTGAAAAGCTGATCTGATGATGTCAGTGTAATTTTCTGTCAACTGTGTATGCCTATTTGCCTATTATCAAAGTCGTGATAAAAATGGCATTGTTATTATCTCCCCCTGCTACGTAACTAGATGACATAATGTGTATCTTGCCTTCATCCCTCAATACTCACCATTTTACCAGGTTGAGCTACTGGACCATGCCCTACTTTTAATTCTTCAGAGACAATCCCCCCTGCCAATACTTGTTTTTTGGGCTGTTCTTTTTTATTTGGTGTTTCTGTAGAATTTGTCTAAAATAAAACAAAAATATAACAGATATTAAGATATAAATACAAACAATGGTGAAAGTAATTATACAGAAAAAGAGACTCCAAGGATAAATATGACTTAAATCAAATAACTTTTTACTGACGTCCAATTTTTTCAAATGCACCCAAGTCACCTGTATATGTTAATGTCATAAATATACAACAATTTTGTGGTTCACCAGTACCCACGAAATTTGGTATCCAACAAATAATAATGAATCCACAGTACTTTTAGCTTACAGTCTAACTATTAGCATTATGTAATAAAGTATGATTTATTTTGTGTTTTACAGTTTACGCTATCTATTATATTGGACTTGAATAAAAAACTTTCATTTATGTAATGAAAAGGGAGGCTACAACTCAACATAATTAACTTTCAGACCAAATATAAAGTCGTTCCCTTATATAAAAGCCATGAAAACTTTGACATCAGTTTTATAAACAAAGTCTATCTGAGAGACAGACAAAGTTTGGCAGTTACAAGACCACATTTACACTGGGCAACCCAGGCGAACAGGGTGGTGTCTTCCCATTTATCCAACTTTTTAAAATAAGGTATTCTCATTTAGCCAACTTTTTATTTTTGTTAATTATTGGGTTGTTTGTTTAGTAATTAATTATTGGGTTGTTTGTTTAGTAATAATAAGGTGTCTTTCTAAAATTTGACAGTAAATTTGTTCCTGTATGTTTTTATATTATTTAAAATATATATATATATATATATAATAGGCCATAGTACACTTGTTACATTTTACTTTTAATTAAAATTTAGTATACTTTAAATAGTAAATAAATGTTTCATCATTTATACAGAAGAAACCCACAAATCAGTAATATTTTTATATAAACATTTTATGAAACTACTTCTACTTCTACCACTAAGTGACCACTGTCATTAGGATGACTATCCTGTTACTGTTTAGTGTGCCCTTGCAAACTTAACAAGTCCAAAAATGATTTAAACAAAAAAGAAAAATGTTGTGCTGTATATAATATTTATACATGGTACAAATAAAAACATGGGACTTGAAATATAATGTGCATGCAGTAGGCTCTTGAACGAGTCAAGACTCTTTCCTGGTGCTGGTCTTGCATGATGGTATTTGGAAAGAGTGAGAATTCACATATCTTAATAATCTGTCTGGTTGTATTAGTTTATCGTCAGCATCAACATTTACTTCCTCATTTGAGATTTTATATATCTTTGAAGCCAGAGTGTGAGCGTCAGAACAGTGACCCCATTTTTTTATTTTCTTTTTCTTTTAAGTATATGATTTGTTCATTTATAGAAAAAATGGAATTATACCCTGATTCAACTTACAATTAACATTACTTGTTAGAGTGTAGGAACATAGGAAGTACAAATCTGTACAATGTACTTTCTTTAAACTCTCATGACAGTTTTACACTTAAACAAGAGGCAGACAAATACATGTGATACAAAACATATATTCTAATGGTGAAAATAATAGAATAGAAAAAAAAATACAACAACCAGCCAATTGGTAACATTACAGTACAAAAAAGAAATTAATGTGTTTTCTTAAAAAAAATAATGTTTTTATTTATCTTCTTTATTAGATTTGTTTGCCAATATTACTTTTTGTAAGACAAATTAGAAATGAATTTTTATTTTATTTGATTTTTGTATGCCAATAAAAGTTCCATTTGATGTTTTGTAAACGAAAAGAAATGAAATACTATTAAACCTTTTTATGAAATCCTATTTAAAATCTTTAAAAGAAAAATATATTGAAAGATTTACCAATATAAGTTTTATATAAGTTTAAAAAAGAATAAAAAACGAAATACTGTTAAACATTTAAATGAAATCCTAAATAGTTTATGCTTGTCTTTTTGTAGGTGAGGATCCCAAAATGAACTCGCATATTCAACTGTTGGTCTTACTAAAACTGTAAATGCCTTTTCCTTGATCTCACTGTTAGCTATGTTTAGATATCATTTTAGGAATCCTATTGTCCTATTCGCTTTCGGACAGATGTTATTTTTATGAGCACCCCACTTTAGATCAGATGTTCTGGTGACTCCTAGATATTTGGCAGAAGAACACATTTGTCAGGATGGAACTGCATCATCCATTTTTTCTTCCCATATTGCTAGCTTATTTAGGTCTTCTTGTAGGATGTTGCTTTCTGATGATACAGTGAGGTACGCAATGGTGTCATCTGCAAATAGCCTCACTGTTGATGAAACGTCTTCCGGCATGTCATTGATGTAAAAGAGGAAGAGGCTTGGTCCTAGTACAGATCCCTGTGGGACTCCAGACGCTACATTTATGAAGTCAGACTTATCCCCTTCTATGACAACGCACTGTGTTCTATCAGCCTATCCACGCATTTGTTTTTCCTCTAATTACATTTTATAACCATTGTGCTTGAATTATTTTGCTTTTGTTTATAAATATATATGTTGCGTGAATTTTGTTCAGTTCAGTCTTTGTGAAGTAATACGTAATCAACTTATATTTTGTCCCATTTGGATCATTTGGTCAGAAGAACAGAAAACAAATGAACGAAAAGGATCTATTACACAAAACAAACTCTATCTCATTGACAAATCTCTTCATGAATAAAAGTGCAACTCATAGTTTTCTGTCCAATTCCCATTTATTAACGGTTAAAAAACTTTAAAATACTTTCAAATGATTTACATTACATTAACTAAAATTAATGTCAGTTGCATATTTTAACATGCTATGCTAAATAATACTACAGAAAATTTAATCCTGGTAAAATTTTCAGTCTTATTTTTTACCTGTCATTTAACCCAAACTCTAATTGAAA
The DNA here is from genome assembly GCA_019925275.1 of Mytilus edulis. NCBI lineage: Eukaryota > Metazoa > Mollusca > Bivalvia > Mytilida > Mytilidae > Mytilus > Mytilus edulis. The sequence goes on from CM034355.1 coordinate 81,824,226, forward strand.
AACCCTTTGTTCTTAATTACCTTTGATCTCATCTATCCAACTTTTTTTTTTACCTGTACTACCTATAATTTTAAAAAGTTGGATAAATGAGAATGAACCAACAGGGTTATGGTTTGAGACCTCGGTATAATTACTTTAACTCTGACACATTTTCATGTACCTGTGGCAAGTCTGGAAACTTGTCAGTACAATATCCTAATGCTTTTTTTTCATACAAGTTGCGGTTAATGATTTGTTTCCAGCACACTAGCACAATATAGATCTTTAATATGTTAGGGAGAATTTGAAAATGTTATTTTCACACATTTTTAAGTCTGAGTTAATAAAAGGAATATGTTTTTTAGGGGTCTTAGAAATGAACACAAGTTAACCTAGATTTCGAATCAATCTAGTATGGCTAATTTTGATTATACAAAGGCAATTTCGCAAAAAGACTTTAACAGAGTTTTAAACACAACAGAAAAATATTTTGTTATTTTATAACTTGAGAAAAATTTAAAGACATAAAAAGTGCATTTCTGACATTGAGTTACACATTTTCAGTCTGTAGATAATTATGTTGTCAAATTTATTCAAATGCACCCAAGTCACCTGTATATGTGAATGTCATATAAAAATAAAATCAGACAAATGTTATCTAAAATTGAGAATGGAAATGGGGAATGTGTCAAAGAGACAACAACCCGCCCAAATAAAAAAACAACAGCAGAGGGTCACCAACAGGTCTTCAATGTAGCAAGAAATTCCCGCACCCGGAGGCGTCCTTCAGCTGGCCCCTAAACAAATATATACTAGTCCAGTGATAATGAACGCCATACTAATTTCCAAATTGTACACAAGAAACTAAAATTAAAATAATACAAGACTAACAAAGGCCAGAGGCTCCTGACTTGGGACAGGCGCAAAAATGCGGCGGAGTTAAACATGTTTGTGAGATCTCAACCCTCCCCCTATACCTTTAACCAATGTAGTAAAGTAAACGCATAACAATACGCACATTAAAATTCAGTTCAAGAGAAATCCGAGTCTGATGTCAGAAGATGTAACCAAAGAAAATAAACAAAATGACAATAATACATAAATAACAACAGACTACATGTTTGAAATTATTTGGCCATCTCCTTTTACCATGTACCTATCCTTTGTACCTTTATTATGTTGAGAAGATAAACCTGACTTGTTCATTTTGAGCATTACAAAAAACTAAAATTAACCTGTTCATCTTTGTTCTTGTTTTTCTTTTTCTTCTTCTTCTTCTTCTTTTTTCCTTCTCCTTCTTGTGAATCATTTTCTGTTTTCTTTGGCTGAAAAAAAAGAAAAGATTTTTGAAAATAACTATTCAGCTTAAATATACATGTTGAAAATTATATCCATGATTTGTCTGGTACATTTTTGTACTAATAAAAGATTTTACCTTTCATTATCAAATATAAAAATATCCTTGTAAACTGACACGATACTTGCAAGATGAGTTCTAACTTGACCTTGTAAAGCAATATTGATAGTGCATGCAAAATTTACGGAAGACAGACCCTAGTCATTTAGAATGAAGTTATTAGATATTTAGATGTAATAGCAGACAATTATCTGACTGTTACTTATACTCCTCTTTGTCCAATTTATAATACTATCAACATGTAAAAAATGTCTTCCTTAAATGCAGGGTATAATTTGAAATTACAAATATAACATTATTGTATGGTATCCAATCAAAATGATTTCTGAAAATATTCATAAGCAATATGTTAACTTTACAATCAATAATATACTCATTCAATCCATTTATGCTTACAGTTTGGGTTTCCTGTTTCACTTGGTTCTTTTTCTGAGGTGTGTCTTTCTGTTTTTTCTTCTGAGGTGTTGGTTTTTTCTTTAGTTTCAATATTTCATCATCATCTTCATCTTCTTCCTCATCATCTGAAAATATTTACAATCTTTAAAATACTGTGAATTCTTTTATTTTCCTGGATAGGGGCTATTAGTATTTTCTTAATTTGCCAAAATCTGCATACAATCCTACAGAAATTTGAACTTAGTTGAACTTTTGAACTTGTTTACTGGTACCTTTATCCCTGAAATCCACAAAAAATTGGTATCCCAAGTACTATAAAATGAATCCATGGTATACAACTTCAAAAACATACAAATACAAGGCGAGTTTGTGGGTGAATGTTGTAATATCTGCGATTATTCCGGGAACGTCACGCACAAACCTTCGGGACATTTACTTATTACGTAACGTCGCTACGGCGATACCAATTGTATATTTTGTAACCATTATTAAATTACTATCTGAACCATCAAGTCTTACTCCGATCTTTCAAATGTCAATTTAGACAGCAACCCAATGACACTAATAACTAGAAGACACCTAGAGGGAAAACAATGTATTCTTAACAAGAAAACCAAAACAAGGAACAACCCATTTAGTTGTCTTTAACATATTAGTAATTTACAAAATAGGTGCATATCAATATTAAATTTATTAGTATATCTAAAAAATCGGGATGTGAAATTCAATGATTGCGACCTTGACCTGGCAAATGGCATTTAGACATGCCAACCTTGATAATCAAATCACATACTGATCGTTGTCAACAATAACACCAAGGATCATCATTATCATTAATATCCTTCTAAGCATTCAAAACATGGATATTGGAATGTACTGATTTCTATGTCAACAGCAAAAATCTGTGTCAAAATTCTAATTTGGTATATCATTTTCAAAGTTCACATCATAATTATGAACAAGTGTACTGTTTAAGTTTATGTAGATTATACAATTTCTCCATATTAATGTTATATTACTAAAACTGTATACCATATATATAAATAATATCTCATAAGTACACATTTAAAATTGCCCCAATAGTAACATTTTTAGGTGTTAATAATGGCTTGAAGGCATCACCATTGCCTCACTTTACAGCATAGGAGAACATTGTCTCTTGTGGAGAGTTGTCTCATTGAAAATCATACCACATTTTCTTATTTATATAGATCATTGGTAAAGTTAGTTTAATAATTGAAAATATCTCACCTTCTTCTTCTTCTGATCCCTCACCAGCTTCGTCATCAATAAACTAAATAAAACAAAAAATCATTAGATTAACATAAAAACAATCAAACAAGGGTGGTTTTAGAATGGGATGGGAGACATCATCATTAAAGGTCAATAACTCATATTTAGAGTTATCCAATGGTTTTGGTCAAATTGACATGTTTGATGATCTTGAATTGCTGATCTTTCAAGACACAGTGTGTCAATGTAATTGCTACTGGGGAAAACAAAATATATATAAAATTTGCACTTCCTCCATTTTGCCACCATTTAGCAGGATAATGTTTATTTAAACAGCAAGGATATATATTTTTCTAACAAAATGTTTTTTAAATGTATTAAGATATATACATGCCAATTAGCAGTTTACAGTACTGTTTACTTGAAACTTTTTTTTTTTATCTTTGCAAGTGTTGACTTAAAAATGTACAATCACAACTGTTTCAAAATAGTGAATAAATGGTCAGTTATATTGTTGCCGATTATTTAATTCATCTTACATCAGCTAAGTGGTCTTCAATATCAAAATCGTCATCATCATCATCATCTTCGTCATCTGAATCTATCATTTTCATCTTCTTCTTTTTCACTGCCTTCAACTTTTCTTTCTTTCTCTTTTTCCCACCTAAACAAAACAATAAATAACATGTCAAAAAAGTTTCTTAATATGATCTACCGTACATTGATTATGAAGCTGTGATTTTTAAATTGGCATTTGCTCATTCTCAATCAAGACGGCTAAATTCAACTGTACATGTAGGAGCAAAGACTGGTCAGCTTTAGTTAGGACGACATGTTTGAGTAGGATAGCATGTGTCTTCCTATTGACTGATGCCTTTAAAAATATAGACATTTTGGTACAGACAAAACTGGCTATAATTTTAACGCTGACATTTCCTCTTCTTTTTTGAATTGATGATGTATAACAATTTTCCAGGAGAAACAAAACAGTAAGTAATGAAGTTTATACCTGGTACTTTCTGTCCCTCGTCGTCATCACTCACTAATGATGGAGCTGCAATAAACAACAAAATATAGATAAACCATCAATGGCAAATAATGTGTCATCTTCATCATGTTCAACAAAATAATTTAATGTCATTGAACACAATTTCAATCTGTTAGGAAGGAATATTTGACTTTCAATATACATGGTACATGTATATGGAAGCATAGTTCAAAAAAGGGGGTCAATTAATAAACCTCTCCCAAAAAATAAATAAATGATTAAAATATCTAGACTATAGACATTTCATGTAATAAAGTAAGAAATCAATTAGCCAATTAATCACTTATTTGACAAATTCAGTATCATGTTCTAAATGTTAATCCTTCATTATAGTTTATACATAGATTTTTAAAATCTACTTGATCAGAAATTTTTAATATCAAGAATATTGAAAATGATTTTTTTTAAATCTACCTTAACCCTAGCTATATGCAATGATACTAGCCAGTTCCAGCTGGTCATTTAAATCTCTTCTGTTGGTCAGTTAAAAAAATAAAAATATAGTATGACACAATAACCCTCAACTTAAAAATAAAGAAAGGGTGTTTGAGGGGAGTTAATAACTACCTTCATCTTCATCAGATTCTTCTTCAGATGACTCGTCCATCATGCTCTCTCCAAAGTCATCTGGATACTGATCATCTTCCATCAGATATCCAGATAAATGTACTACACCTACAAAACAAGTTTTAATATTCAATATTCTAATTATTTATAAATAAGATATATTATCATGATTATTTGAAATATTTCTGCAATAACAAGATTGCTACAAAGTAGCCATATACTCTGCCAATATACAGGGGTTTTCCGTAAATTACATTTAACTGATTTAATAAAATGCAGGAGAGGAAGTGATTACAATGTTGATTGCACCATTTTTTTCCTGTATGAGATAATGACGATATACGGTAAACCTTTGATACATTTTTCATGTATTTAAAAATGTTGGCTCAAGGGCACCTGCAACTTGGTTTTCCCGTAGGGCTGTTCAATAAATAAATGTATGGAAAGGGGGGTGGGTGGTGTCAGAAAGGCATTTTTTATTTGACCCCACTATGCATATTTTTTTTTTAAATAACCACCAACCATCAAATTTTAATTAAAGTACCATCTGACACCCACCCCCTTCCCTCCCCCTTTATACAATTAGTACTTTTCATCATTAGTAAAGAAGAAAGTTACTTATTTTTTAACAGAACAAAATATCCAGTTTAATCCCTTCAAGCTAAAGTCTATAGACATGATAGACCAACTTACTTTTATCATTAGTCAAAAAGAACGTAACTTCTTCTCCCTCTGTGAAGTTGAGGTCTAATGGTTGTTGGTAAGTTTTTCCATGCTGTAGGGTACACAACATGAATTCAGCCTTCTCATGCTGTATCATAATTGATACCAAGGTATCAGATTTACCTGGAAAAAATAAACACAATGTGTTATTTAGCCATCTCTATGCAAATGATAAGACTGGGATGCTGTACTGATATTTTCCTAAAAAGCATAACGCATTTATAAACTAAAAGTGACAGAATAAGTCAATACAAATTTTTACCTCTATGATGTGATAATCATTATCAACTTATTACATATTCTATACGTGCACTTATGACATTGAATAGTTTAATTAATATTCTTAGTAAAATCTTTTACAAGTCTCTCTATGATGCTTAGTCTAATATAAATTTGGCAAACAAAAGTAAACAGAAAATGTGTTATTCTGCTTTAACATGTCCTCTAAAACTGCTATCAATACAATCAGTTTGATGTCCTCTAAAACTGCTATCAATACAATCAGTTTGATGTCCTCTAAAACTGCTATCAAAACAATCAGTTTGATGTCCTCTAAAACTGCTATCAATACAATCAGTTTGATGTCCTCTGAAACTGCTATCAATACAATCAGTTTGATGTCCTCCAAAACTGCTATCAATACAATCAGTTTGATGTCCTCTGAAACTGCTATCAATACAATCAGTTTGATGTCCTCTAAAACTGCTATCAATACAATCAGTTTGATGTCCTCTGAAACTGCTATCAATACAATCAGTTTGATGTCCTCCAAAACTGCTATCAATACAATCAGTTTGATGTCCTCTGAAACTGCTATCAATACAATCAGTTTGATGTCCTCTAAAACTGCTATCAAAACAATCAGTTTGATGTCCTCTGAAACTGCTATCAATACAATCAGTTTGATGTCCTCCAAAACTGCTATCAATACAATCAGTTTGATTTCCTCTAAAACTGCTATCAATACAATCAGTTTGATGTCCTCTAAAACTGCTATCAATACAATCAGTTTGATGTCCTCTAAAACTGCTATCAATACAATCAGTTTGATGTCCTCTAAAACTGCTATCAATACAATCAGTTTGATGTCCTTTAAAACTGCTATCAATACAATCAGTTTGATGTCCTCTAAAACTGCTATCAATATCAATACAATCAGTTTGATGTCCTCTAAAACTGCTATCAATACAATCAGTTTGATGTCCTCTAAAACTGCTATCAATACAATCAGTTTGATGTCCTCTAAAACTGCTATCAATACAATCAGTTTGATGTCCTCTAAAACTGCTATCAATACAATCAGTTTGATGTCCTCTAAAACTGCTATCAATACAATCAGTTTGATGACCTCTAAAACTGCTATCAATACAATCAGTTTGATGTCCTTTAAAACTGCTATCAATACAATCAGTTTGATGACCTCTAAAACTGCTATCAATACAATCAGTTTGATGTCCTCTAAAACTGCTATCAATACAATCAGTTTGATGTCCTCTGAAACTGCTATCAATACAATCAGTTTGATGTCCTTTAAAACTGTTATCTATACAATCAGTTTGATGTCCTCTAAAACTGCTATCAATACAATCAGTTTGATGACCTCTAAAACTGCTATCAATACAATCAGTTTGATGTCCTCTAAAACTGCTATCAAAACAATCAGTTTGATGTCCTCTAAAACTGCTATCAAAACAATCAGTTTGATGTCCTCTAAAACTGCTATCAATACAATCAGTTTGATTTCCTCTAAAACTGCTATCAAAACAATCAGTTTGATGTCCTCTAAAACTGCTATCAAAACAATCAGTTTGATGTCCTCTAAAAGTGCTATCAATACAATCAGTTTGATGTCCTCTAAAACTGCTATCAAAACAATCAGTTTGATGTCCTCTAAAACTGCTATCAAAACAATCAGTTTGATGTCCTCTAAAAGTGCTATCAATACAATCAGTTTGATTTCCTCTAAGAATCCTATCAAAACAATCAGTTTGATGCAGGGTTGGCAAAGTATTACCCGCCCGGGAATTCCCGGGTGGGAAAACCCGGGTTTTCCCGGGCTGGACAATACTCCCAGGAATGGGGAATACTGGGCATTACTGGGCAATATGATTTTTAAGCTTATTTTAACACAAAATAGTAAAGTCTTGGTGTAGTTTCATAGTATTACAGCTAAATATATACTTTTTATACATATAACCATTGACAGTCATTTCTAAATTAATGAAAAATTCAATTTCATTCCTATCTATGTAGACAGAATACAATATTTGCACATTTAAGGAAACCTTGTTAATTACCATGCATTGTTTCAATTTTAATCCATACTTTTGCAATGTTTAAGTCAATTGTTAATTTCAAATGTTATACATTCATATTGCTAAATTAACACCCTAAGGGTCATGCCATTAACACTTATAGAATGATAGGGCTGATTATTGTTACATAAACAAATCTGCATTTTAATCTGAATAATTACTTACTAATTAGTGACAGTACACAGACATTATTTAAATGTAATTGTTATTTCTTAATAGGAGTTATATTTATTAAAAAAAATAGTTTTTGCTTTATATTTACAGTTTTACCAATCCTGACAAACAAAAAAGGTTATATATATATCTTAAATGTACAGCATTTGTGTTTGATCACTGAATAAGGCCTATAAAATTCAGACCAGTATTTTATATTACCCAGTATTGCCCAGTATTACCCACTAAAACCCAGTAAAACCCGGGTTTTCCCAGTATTTCCCACTGGGCTGGGCAATACTCATAAAACCCGGGTTTTTGCCAACCCTGGTTTGATGTCCTCTAAAACTGCTATCAAAACAATCAGTTTGATGTCCTCTAAAACTGCTATCAATACAATCAGTTTGATGTCCTCTGAAACTGCTATCAATACAATCAGTTTGATGTCCTCTAAAACTGCTATCTATACAATCAGTTTGATGTCCTCTGAAACTGCTATCAATACAATCAGTTTGATGTCCTCTGAAACTGCTATCAATACAATCAGTTTGATGTACTGAGTTTATATTAAAGAAGTAAAGAACATAACTTATTCTTATTGGACACTTTTCTGCATATCAATTCAAGTTTTTTCAACAATCAAATGTAAATTATACATGTGTATACTGTACATGCATGTATCATGTTGCACAGACTCTAAATTATGAAAAGTGTGCTTCTTAAGTCTTCTGCATGACCAACCTTTTGATGGCTCCAGAGCTGCCATAGAGAGATGGAATGAGCTCTCCACAGTTTGAGTGTACCTTTTACCTCCATCTAAAGTAACTCCTGAAAAAAAAACAGTTACGAATTTTACATACATGTATGTATCCATCCATACCCGCGACTTGCGATTTGGAACAAAAGTCAATGATAGATAGTCATCAACAGAATAGAATATACAGTACTAGTCATGTAACAATTTGAGAATAATAAGTTTACTTATAAATTTCAAAGTATGTTCGAGGGCAAATTCCTAAACATGCTACATTCTTTTTAAATTACCATACAAGTAAACATAGTTGTTCATGTTTGTGTACTAATCATTTGTTAGAAAAAACATTTCACAACTTTTAACCCTGTGGAATGCTAGCAAATATATGAGCATAATGAGTATGTTGTGTTTTTTGGCTTTAAACATTTAAAAAAATGGAATATTGAATAACTACAATTGTACATTTATTAAAGGAAAAACAGTGCATACTACTGTATTAAAAAGTTGTCACCTTCAATTAGGGATTTCACAGTTGAAAATGGAGTTTTTACTAGTGACCATGACCCTCAACATTGTCAGAAAAACAAATTGAAACTTCCAAATCATAATTGACAGTGGCAACTTAACAATTCAGTACTGTTATTCCTATTCAAAGGCAACAGACTTATTAGATAGTTTACATTTTTGTACCAATGATGTAATTTAAGTTAAGAGTTATTTCCCTTGACCACTGTTTTTAAAGGACATCCTGTTGATTTTCTTGTATGTCAAACAAAATAGAAACTGGTTAAACATGTTAAACACACATGTCTGATAAAAGATCCATAACTAATATATTTCAAACAAAATTCCTATTTTCAGAATTTGTTAACATATTTACACTAGATTTTATTAAAAGAAATGAATAGTTATACATAATCAATCGATGTAAATCTTTACAATTTTAAAAGACAAAGAACAATTGATTATATAACTCCTAAAGAGTTAAATAACAATATTGCATTAAGGATTGAGAACTGTTAGATACATGTACAAGGGGATTTCTTACTTATAAGATAACTTTTGATTATGTCACAAAGACTTAATAATTGGGAAAATAGATACATTGTAAATAAATGAGGGGCGTAAAGGGGGTATCTGCACAAAAGAACGTGAAATAAAATTGCCATAATGGACGAACAATTAACAATACATGTTGATCTTTTTACCGATTTCATGACACAAGGTGAATAACGAACCATTTTCACTGAAAATAAAAATGGCAAAACATGTTGCACGAACGTAAGCCTTTACCACCCTCACTTACCAAAACTCAATACAAATTATGATGGACACGAATGTGTAGGGTGTCAACTGTGAATGTTCTTTGGGTGCAAAAGTGAAAGGGGCCAAAGTGAATGGGCGCAAACGTGATTGGGCGCTAGTGGACCCGAATTCTCCCCCCTTTTTTCTCCTTGATTGGGAACCCCCTTTTAAAAATGGCTGGTTATGCCTGTGCCACATGCACTTTTTTCTAACCAAGGAAAGATCCACTATCAGTGTATAAATTTACGAGCTCATATCTTGATACAGTGATAGTGATAGATACTAAGATAAATTATGGTTCTCCCCCATGGACAGAAACAAGTGCCTGTGGCACGTGCCCTTCTATTATCATCAGCATGATTGGTAGTTTGGTTCAAATTTCTCATCATAACTCTAAAAACTCAATATTAAGATATATAGTTTGCATTTCAATTTGTTACTAAAAACTATATGTAGTATTATCTGTAGGAAATTACAAATGTAGCAACAAGAGGTAAATTGTTTACCAAACGTACTACTAAAATCCTATGCTTTGAGAAAGAGGACAAGTACAAGTTTTACATGAACAGATCTTACGTACCCCAAAACATATTCTTCGCTTCCTCGATGTGCATTAAATTGATAAAAACTTCAGTAAACTTTGCCTTTAGTAAACAATCCAAACACGTGTGTCTACCTATGTCGTAAACTGGCGGTGTGTATGTCGTAAAATAAGGTGCGCAAAATTAACAATAATATTTACATACACAAACGGTCGGACAGTCGGACTGTGAGTGTGCGGTCTGTCAGATCAACATAAATGAAATCTCGAATTAATAATAAAAAAGCTCAACAATAAATGAAATAAAAACTTTACTGTATGATACTGAACTACTTTAAAAACGGTCAGTGATGTCTGAGACTACTATAATAGTAGTCTCAGGTGACGTTAATTTAAATTATTAAGCTCCTGTGTTTAGGATGTCAGAATTTTTAGAATACTTTAAATTCAGTGCTACAAAACCGTCAAAGACTGAGAAGAAGAAGAAGAAGAAGAAGAAAATATAACAAAAATGTGTCGAAAACGAATACAAAGAATGAAAAGCGGGTAGAAAGTTTGGTACGCAAAGGATATGACTTGCAAAAAAAGTAAAATCACAATAATACTTAACTCCGAGGATAATTCAAAACGGAAAGTTTCTAATCAAATGGCAAATTCAAATGATAAAACACATCAAACGAATGGTTGGAGAGTCAGTTGTCTCATTGGCACAAAATCTTCTTATATCCAGTTGTTGATAGCATCCAAGGATTTGTATACGGTCTATATATAACTATACAAATCATGCCTGGTTGATGGTATTTGGGACTATCATATACTTACTTAATATAATAATCCCAGAAAGTATGACCGAACAGTTTGGACTGTGCAGTCAGTGCAATTAGTTTTGTAACAACATTTTATCATGAATTCAATTGTTTCAATGTATTTTCATGTTTTGTATTTAAATTAATTTAGTATTCTAGACTTTGTCGTAAATTTAGGTCAAAGTGTTTTACACGGATTATGTGTCATAATCTTGGACAAAGGACTTAAATTCAATGACTCTATTTATTAAGTTATTTATTCTCTGTGACAGTTTGGACAATAACTTACAAATACGTGTCGGACATTATTTACTCTTTGAATCTATTGTTATTTCTAGTTGTCATCTGTTAATCTTCTTAATCCTTTAATTACTTATGCTTATATATATGTATGTGACATTAAATTTAGTTTTGGAGTTTGTTGTTCGGTTTTGCCGGACTGCTAAAAAAAAAGTTAAAGGAGGGAAATAATCCTTCTTGATTTCGATATACAAAATGTAGTCGGAAAGCCATTTTACCCGGCTATAATAGGATATTTTCCTATTTTATGTATACACTTAGGCTTGATGGTATAATCGGTAAAGATGCACGTTTGTACAAACTGTCATGTGACTGATTTGGCGATATTAAACTCTTATTATGAATGGGTGATATAGGCATATTACACGCAAAATTGAAACTGAACACTGGAAAAACAGAATGATTCATCGGCTGTCTTTCTGAATCATATTGTGACACTTCAAGCTACCACAAGTAACTTCAGATTTTTTATATTTATTATATGTTTTGCTCATGCCTGTTCCTTTGCCAGCAAGAGAAAAGCTTGCTTGTCTTGCGGCAGCCGATGAAAATCCTTCTGTTTTTCCAATGTGCAGTTTCAATATATCTTGACTTAAATCTACAAGTTATAACATGAATGGTAAATTTTCCTTTGATCTTCTGGTGAGTTAACTCGGTTTTTTTTAGTAGAGTGCGTTAACTGAATGATTTTTTTTTAGTTGTTTCACTCTCCAATCCCGTCGTAGAGAACTTCTCGTTTGAAAAGCAAATAATGGGAGGAGCTTAACCAGTGCATTAACTTCCATCTCAAAGTTGTTAATGCACAGTCTAGCTCCGCCTCCTTGGGTAGTAATTAGGGAGCAACCATTTTAACTTCAAGGGGGCTATGTTTTTTTTTGTCTCAGTCGGAAATTTGTTTTCGCACCGGCAAAGCGCGATCAATCTTATTTAGTTTGTCAACGCTATGAATAAAATTTGTTTTCAATATTTAACACTATAAGGTATGGGGAAAATCTGGATTCAGAATTTATTATTTTGTCATCTGCTTGACCAGAATAAAAGAATAAAAAATTTCATCAAATTGCCCAATGGGGATCAGAATATCTTTTTAGAAGAATAGAAAACATACCCCCACACACATTAAGTTCTATTTTCATGAATTGAACAAGCTTCAAACATTTGTCCCTGGACCACTTACATGAATTCAACACGCAATCAACTAACCGATCTTCGCCAGTTTTGGGGAACGAAAGAAAATTTTGATTTACATTCATAATTGGTTTGTCTTTGTAATTTCATATAAAAATAGGTATATGTAGTATGACTGCAAATGAGACAACTATCCATCAAAGTTAAATTGAAGTGGATGCAAGCATTACCCGGCAACCGTACGGCCTTCAACAATGAACTAAACCCCATACAATATAGTCGGCGCTCATATGTTACATTTCTGAAAATATAGACAGTGCAATTTCCCATAGGAACTCCCTTTACGGCTAAAAGTGTGACACTTTTACTATGAAGTTTCGTAAAAAGTTATATCTTAGATTGGAAAGTTGATATATGAGTTTAAACTTATACTAAAATTCTGAACTACCCCTACATAAACTTTATGCCTACTTCAGAATTAAAATATCAATATCACCGCAACACTATTTTATACCGGTAACAGTCCCAAGTTATGTCTCTTTGAGATGGAACATTGAGGTCATATTTAGGAACAAGTTTTTTTTTAACAAATCTGTTAAAAGTATCTTTAAATATCACATATCTCCTCAAAATAGGCGTGTTTTGAGAAAAATCTGTATTTACAAAGTGCAACCTTACAAAGTGCATGTATATGCTACTTGACGGATGGTATCCAGGGGGCGAAAATATGTCTTCGAACAGTCTAATTGATCAAAGGGTAGTAAAAATAAGGAGATACCAAGGGGCACAAGTCAGGAATCTGATTTCAGTAGTTGTCGTTTGTTGATGTGGTTCATAAGTGTTTCTCGTTTCTTGTTCTTGATATAGATTAGACCGTTGATTTCCCCGTTTGAATTGCTTTACACTAGTAATTTTGGGGCCCTTTATGATCCTTTATAGCTTGCTGATGTGAGTCAAGGCTCCGTATTGAAGACTGTACTTTGACCAATAATGGTTTACTTAACAAACGTCTATGGTTTATGGATAACATCACGATCAAAATAAGAAAAAGAAACTATAAACAATCCAAACACATAAATAACAAGAATGTGTCCAAAGTACACGGATGCCCCACTCGCACTATCAATTCTATGTTCAATAGACCGTGAAATTGGGTAAAAAATCTAATTTTGTATTAAAATTAGAAAAATCATACCATAGGGAACATGTGTACTAAGTTTCAAGTTATCGGACTTCAACTTCATCAAATACACAACACTTGACCAAAAAACTATTTATATCATGAAAGCTCGCCACTTAAATATTATTCTATGTTCAGTGGACCGTGAAATTGGGGTCAAAAGTCTAATTTGAAATTAGAAAGAACATATCATAAGGTACATGTGTACAAAGTTTCAAGTTGATTGGACTTCAACTTCATCAAAAACTACCTTGACCAAAAACTTTAACCTGAAGCGGGACAGACTGACGGACGAACGAACGAACAGACGAACGGACGCACAGACCAGAAAACGTAATGACCCTCTACTATCGTAGGTGGGGCATAAAAATTACTAGGAATCAATCTTGATGAATATCATTGGAAAACTTGAATGAAAGCAGGTTATCCGATAGGGTTTCTTGCCCACTTGTGGCACCTACCATGTTACTTATGCGGACACTATAACAATATGGTAGAAAACAGCCGAAGGCCACCAACGGGTCTTCAACATATATCTTTATTCAGATAAATCTTCGTCAATACAACACTATTTACAAATCTAAATTGAATTTAGCCAGGGGAACACACACATGCATCAATATGTCGTATAAGATCTTTATAATTGTAGATAGTTTATATTAAATATTATTTATGACTGTTATGTCATATTCATAACTTCCTTTAATTTAATTATGTTTGGATTAAATCAATATATTTTTATCAATATACTTTTGTCTTTTTAGTGAATCATTTCAACAATTTTTATTTTTACTTGAAAAATCTTTATTTAAGAGGAAAATACTAAAATATTCAAAATATTTAAATTAGGAAAGACCTTGTATGAAATGGCCCTGCCGATGAAACAATTAAATGTAAATTTTGACTTCTTCTATATTTATTGATAAATATTCAAAAAAATAAAAATTTAGTACATTTTTCTTCGATTATCAAATAGAGTATAATTTACACAAGAGACACAATTTTCTGTTATCCTCCAGGTTGCAAAAGGGAGGAAAAATAATTGAAATGGTTGTCATAGTCTAGAGTGGGAAGTTATAATTCAAGATGTACATGTATATGATTAAAACGAGATTTGACGGTCTGAGTATACGTGTATAAATGAAACAAAAATTAACAGAACTTAAAAGCCAGAAAACACAAACCAAGATCAACAATTGTCTTTAATACCAGTATACGACAATAGTCTGTACGATCACCAACAGGCAGAGACTAATGCATTAGCACGTTAGCACATGTTGTGAAAAAACTATTTTGTTTAAGTACTCATGCAACCTTCCTTTTTTGTGTCTGAGTCACTTGAATAACAAAAGGTTCAAAATAGAAGAACATAACAACATTGAAATGACATTTACGTCATTTGGTATCTGGATTGTCTGATTTGCAATTATACCAGATCTTATTTTTATATAATATCGCTTTATAGTAGTTATACATATTAATATGACTATCAGCTCTGTGAATCTTAGATATATAATTAATTCAATGACAAATGTAAATGTTTTGTTTTGTAATTATGTTTTTTGGAGATAGTGATCAAACAGATGATTTTATTGCAGATTACTGGTCAATCAGTATCAGACTAATACTTTGACATATCAGTAGTAATTCATTCTAGATCTAGTTCAAGGCTATGTAATCAGGCATGTTTCAATGAATAACATTCTGATGTTTAGCCTCCAGTTGGCCTTTTTTTCGGACATTGATGAGATAAGTTGATGTAGACAGGATAAAGCAGTGTTTCAGATTTTGGTGGATTTCAATCACTACCTTACATATTTAAGCTTTTATATAGCGTTAAGAACTTGTTTCTATCATTGATTAATTAATACCATTGCAAAACTAATGTAATTGATTGATTGGTGTTAAAATAGCGCACATGTAGGCTGAGAACAAATGAAAAATAAATGTTCTATAGGTATATTTTGCAAAGTTGTTTGATCGGGTTGTAGAACAAACAATTTGACCTGTCACTAAAAAGCAGAGAACGTGGCATTATCCCATGATCACGAGGCGTTTGATCTAATTCACTTTTACGACCGTTCGTGTCTGCGTATCCATACACCAAGCACAGCCAACCAACAACAGACGCATCACCGGCGTGAGTTATGCTGTCGAACGGGTGAAGTCCAGATTACCATATTTCTATACTTTCGAACTAACAATATCTAGTAAGGCAGTTTGCAACGTTTTAATGGGCAATTATAACTACAATCAACTCTTATGTCATCTTTAAGATATAATTTTCCATCATAATGTCGATGTATACATAACCTCAAACATTGAAAATGGTAACTCAAAGTAAAAAGACAAATCACCAAAAAAGATCTGCGTTGACTGTGTATCGTGAGCGTTTATCCAAAGTCCTTAGTTTAAAAAAATATCTTTGCTCTCTGTTCCTTTAAACCTTTCCTTGTCTTGCTAAAAAAGAAATCGTGTCACTGAAAAAGGTTATTTGCTAAGCCGAAATATTTGTCAACACGATTTGATAACAACATTTTCATATATTTACATCTTGTATCAGTACCGTTGTACAATTATATTTATAAGTACGTCTGAACCAGTGACAACTCTACAACAAATTTATCCACCGGATCACCAGCAGTTATGGTGATAAATGGTTGTGTACATTCTGTATATACAACTCGTCTAAACATCAGCCCAACAATGTTAGATCTTTAAATTTGCTTTCGCAAATTTTTTGTTCTTTCCTCGCCGGGCTACTGAGATATCGTGACACCAAATCGCCTACACTGAATCCGTCGCGCTAGACCACTCGATCACCTTGGCCGGGTGTTACCTTTCCTCGTCATTTTTAATCTAGCGTCGTAATACGTGCAGTACATGATATATAAGGCATGAAGATGGTATTGTTACAGATCAGCTGAATTATCTATTGTAAAGGATCCTACAAATTAATGCAAGATACAGTCACAGAAATAATTATATTTATATATACTCTTTACGATAAAAAGAAAGAAAAGAAAATCAAACTGAATTTCAAAACTATAAAATGTTTATTATTGATACACATGCAATCCATAATATTTAATGTAAGAGTGATTTTTTTCCGTGAGGTTAACAAGCCTATTTTAAGGTTAGAGTATGAAGACCTGTTATGTTATTATAAAGATACAAAGTGGATTGTTACAGATAACACAGACGAATCTGGACAAAGGATATAATGATTAACTGTCTATATTTGTATAAGACGTGATTTGTCATCTTCTGTGATGTATTTGTTTTATAGAAAAAAATCATCATAGAGAATAAGACATGACTTTGAATAATAGAAATCAAACGTTTTATGCATAACGAATTTGACCATGTGGTTACAAGAAATACTAACCAAATATATTGTGTTTATTCCAATACAATGGAATTTTCATTACAAAATTTGTTCTAATTGTTCAAGAGAAGTGAAACATCGTTTGACATTCTAAGAAATGAACAAACGTTCTGCATTTATAAAAAAGGAGAAAATGCGAAAATGAAATATTTTACGAAAATTTTTAACAACCTTTTGATGTGTAAATTTATTATAGCGAATCGCTCTTTGGTTATTAAAATTGTGCTCCCTTCAATTTATATACCAGACATTTTACAGGCGCTGTGACGTAGAAGCAGGTGCTTGGTTCGTATGAGTTAACGTAAATCACAACAAAGGTAAAACTTGCTTTGTTCTCCAAAAGACTCCCTATAAAAACAACATTGTTAAACGTAGAAACAGTGTGGTGCTTATGGTATGTGCCTCTATAATAAAATTCTTCAAGTCAGCTCTAAAATAACATAAAAATGTAGTTAAAAGATAAGATTTATCTAAGTTCGGATTAAGAAAAAAGTACTGTTAAAATGTAAAAGTACACAAAATACATAGAAAAAAGAAGAACACAATTCAACCAACGAAGGAGATTTTGTATGATTGCCAATAATACAATTATCATTAGATACAAAATGATAAAGCTCTAGACTATAACTGGTTACCGAACGGTCTCCTAAAACGAGCCAAACACATACTGTAGAATAAGCTAGCCTATAAAACAGCAGTATGAAAAAATCTAAACAATGTCCACAGAGAAAACATACCGCCCGATTTATACTTGAAAAAATAACGAAAATCAAATCGACAAAATACAACCGACGACAACCACTGGATTACAGTTTTTTGGATTGGGATAAAAATAATGTGACTGGGTTCAACATGTTTGTAGGCGCTAGACCCTCCTATAACCTAGGGCAGTGGTGTAATAACACAACATGAGAACAAACTGTAACAAATAGTTGATAAAACCCTCATCAGATCAGTTTTAAAAACTAAGAACAAAACAAACAAAAGACACAAGGTACCGATCTCAGAGTACACGGAATTACTGAAATATTGATATGTGTTTGTACTGTCCATAAGAGAGGATTATAAGACTTGCGTAAGTAACATTTTGTCTTTCCAATAAATTAACAACTAGTTCGTTTTTCACAGATGCCCAGTGATGCATCTTTTACATTTAATCAATCATGACCTATGACCGCGATGTCGGTTCACTTCAATCAAGATTACACTCAACGTTAACAAATTCAGCACTGACGCATGGTGAATATTGGTTCGATTCATACGTTTTGGTTTTATAATCTCTTCACTTTTTGTAGTAGGTTTTGAATTTTCAAATAGATTTTCCCCAACCATCACCGAAGAAACATAAATTATCGAAAACTTATTCGGTGGACAGCAAAATCTGTACTTTAAATTTGATTCAATATATCATCCATAACAGTAGAACAAATTATGAGTGCACTATCTGCAAGCTATAAATATTTATACGGAAGATTCATCAATCAAATCCAGTCCATAATACCCTAGTAATATAAAAAGATTACCAACTTTTTCTATTGCAAAGACGGCCTGAAGTAATAAGATGTCTCGGTTTGCCTGACACAGTTATTCATTTAAAACAGGGAATAAAACAGATTAGGGTTGAGGTCAACATTATAGTCTGAAAATATTTGTGATTACATGTTAAACACATTAATTTTGTAACGGATCTATTTTGGTAAAGAGTTTGGACTTGTTACCCATGTATTTTTTTTCACTCACCTGGTTAAAAAAACCTAACTTTGGTTTGATTGAGAATTTTCTGGGTATACATTTTAGGGGATAAAACGTGTCAAAGTTTGCAGTTTATATCCATCTATTTCTTATTAGATAACGTGTTCTAAAGTACACCAAAACGCTCTTAACACTAAAACCTTAAAATACACATTTGAATCTATGGTATTTATCAATTTTGCACGGAGAAAATTGTAGGACTTTTATAAAATGGCCCTGGTGTAAAACAAATTCAAGGGAAACAAACCCAAACTATAAAAACACGCCTTTTAAATGAAAAAATTGAAAACAAACCGGCCATTCGTGATACTAAAGCTATATTTGTGTATTTCATTCATAGTTTTACTAAAATGATACTTTAACTTTACAAACATATTTGTATACTCAATTTGAATTAGATTACTGAACAAAGCCTATCGTGGATAAAAGCTTGTCAAATTATCAACAAATAACCAAAATTTTAAAACAAAACTATCGAAAATCAAACTATGAAAACGTTTATGATTTTATTTCAATACTTTATGCATTCTGTCCATGCATCGATCTATAAAATAAAAGGTTTAATTCATCGTTGTCGAATAAGTGGCTAATAATGAGACGTACAACGTAATTGTTTTGAAGTGACTATTTTCCGTGACGAGCGTATAACTTTATAAACATGCACTATCAATTAATTGTAATTACATGATGACCAAAACATATGGTGAACAAATTGCACTTTGCACATTTGCATTATCAAAAGTAAATTGAAAAAGCAGATGTTTTATTCATGAATTGATCAGATTAAATTTATTTGAAATTAAACTAAAAGCCAAAATAGATTTTGTTCATATCAACGGATTTTTTTACTCTAACAGGTAAGTTTCAGAGTAGAATTGAGTTTCTTAGGTAAATTCATACATACATGTATATTGAATTAATACATAATCATAATTAAAAACATATGTATTAGTGTTGATACTAAGAAATTTCAACCCCCCAAATAGATTACCTGAGCTGTATTTTGCAAAAACTTTCGGTATACTTTTTGGTTTTCAATGCTCTTCAACTTCTTACTGCATTTGGCCTTTAAATGTTTTTTTTTATATGAGCGTCACTGGCGATTCCTTTTTTTAAGAAACACGCGTTTGGCGTTCAAAAGTATAAGCCTTGTCTTTAAGATAAGTTTTATTTGAAAGTCTCTGTACTAAATTTATTTAAAACCATTTTGGACCACAGCGATTTTAAGCTTTAAAACAGCGATCTATTGTTGCAGATATAACATATCTGTCCAGTACAAAGAACTTGTATCTATGATGACAGTAAATGCTTTTAATAAGGCTGTTTCTAACTTTTTAGAAACGTCAAAATTCATTTCTAATTAATAATGTAAACCACTATTCGTTTTTTAAAAACTACGAATATGAAACATGATTCTTTTTTAATACATATTTTTTTTCTTGTAATTATGTTTTTAAACATTTATGTAATATTCAGCTTATTTTATCAATTAGAGTTTTTTTTTATACACAGTTGGAGACTAGCTAATATTTTGGAAATGTATATTTCCTTTTTCATGCTATAGATCTTCAACCTATAAAAATAAGAAGATGTGGCATGATTGCCATTGAGACAATTTTCGACAGAATTTAACAACTATGGGCCACCGTACGCCTCATACAATGAATAACAAGTAAAATAACAAAAGTACCGAACTCCGAGGAAAATTCATAAAGGTAAGTCGCTAATCCAAATTCAATGACAAAATCAAAAGCTCATACACATCAAACTAATGGATAACGACTGTCATATTCCTGACTTGGTACAGGCATTTTCTTATGAAGAAAATGGTGGACTGGTTTCATAGCTAACGAAACCTCTTACTTGTATGACAGTCGCATCAAATTTCTTTATATTGACAACGATGTAAACTACACTATGTCTTGTTGATATTTTTTTTTCTGATAATCGCTCACCTCTATCTATTTAAGTTTTCAAAATAACTTTTGAAAAATAGTTTTGGTCAATTTGATGAGAGCATTTTAAGCCAATAGCTCCTAAAATGAGTTCTAATAGTAATGAAAATTCAAAGTTTATTGATCTTAATTTGATTGTTGATGATTTTTGCACTGCCAGTATCTATATCCATCTGGTTTAGGTTTTTGAGATATGAACAAAATCTGCGATTTTATTCTTAAACGTATATATCTATAGTTGAAACTCCAAGGAAAATCCACAGCGGAAAGTCCCTTAATCAAATAGCAAAAGCTCAAACACATAAAAGAATTGAAAACAATGTTCATATACTAATTTGGTGTATGTATTAATAGCAAAATTCTGATGGTCGAGGAACGAAATATTAGAATATTGTAAATTGACGGGTATGGATTTCATGATTTTAGGTGTCAGACCACCAATTACTCTTTCCAATTTAGATCGTATGTGAAAGTAGGATTACTCTGACAAAAAATAGTGCGTTTGATGTCATTGTTTACTTAGTTTACTTAAACTAACCAACAAATTGGCAGAAATGAAACTTTTGGTAAAAGAAAAATATATTAAGACCATTTTGAGCCAAAATTTACTTGTCTATGAGTTTGCATTCAACATTGAGGATTAATGCACTCCATAGTATTCTAATTTAAGATTTCCAGAAAACCAGGGTTATTTTTAGTGGTACCTCTATTCGGGAGACCTCTTTTTTTATATAAGATTTTAAAAGTATGTTGAAAATTGGCATGAAGAAAGCTGATACATGTACAATTCAGGATATACCTGGTTTCTATGAAATTAAACTTAAGGTAAAATATTAAGAAAGCTGTGAAAATTGGAAAATTTGGTTGAACAGATAGGGACTTTCAATTGGTGGTCTGACACCTAAAGTCAATTACGAACGGGTGAGGTTTTCCTAATGACCTATGCAAGTCAATATTTTCAAGATACATTCATATTGCTAACTTTTTAAAGGTAACTTACAAATAGCCATACAAGAATTCAAGAGATATTGTTCTTTATATGGTTGTAAATAAAAATTTAAAAAATCCAACACATTTTGTACATATAAAGTTTGGTTGAAGTGAAGAAGCTTCATAGCATCAAAGAAACTAAGAGTACATTCATACACAGTTAAATATAAAACAATCTAAAAAGTGTTACTATATGTAGAATTTTTGATTAATTGGATTTACACATGGCATAACTAATCACTGATTTCAAATATTTTTTCCAGAACATTGAATCTTGTGGAAAATTTATACGATTCAAAAGAAAAATGCTTTTGATTTCAACATGATATGGCACACAAATTTAATAATCTACCAAATAGTTTTATCAGAATTTCACAATATTGACATAAATGTGATAAAGTTGAATGTAATTTTTAATGAAGATGTATTGGGCTTTTATATTTATGATACTCGCGTCATTTAAAGACATAAACAGTTATGAAATCTGAAGAAGCTTTAGTCGTAAAATCATTTACGTAGAAGTGTAATCATTTATCAGCAAAAAAGGTTTTGGTTTTTGCAATAACACTAGAAAAAACACCAAAGTACAGTTATACAAAAGCAGTAATAATGTTTCAATCTGATGACAGGAAAAAATAGACGCGTTAAAAATTACATGTAAAAAATCTATAAAGTATGTTCTGCAAGTGTTACAGCATCAGGAAAATTTGAGACAATGACAATACTCCTGTTTCATCAAAACCAAATCATCTTTATAGAACAAAATAAATATTTCATTATAACCTCTATGTTAATAGTTATCGAAGGTACCAGGGTTATAATTTGATACGCCAGACTCGCGTTTCGTCTACATAAGACTTATCAGTGACGCTCAGATCAAAATAATTTGAATGCCAAACAATACAAAATTAAAGAGCATTGAGGACCCGAAATTCCAAAAATTGTACCACATACAGCTAAGGTAATCTATGCCTGGGATAAGAAAATCCTTCGCATTTCGAATGATCATACTTTTGCAAACAGTAAATTTAAAAAAATTACCATATAATTGATAATCATGTCAACACCGAAGTGCTGACTACTGGGCTAGTGATACCATCGGGGACGGAACGCCCATAAGCAGTGGCATTGACCTAGTGGTGTAAATGGTCAAAGGTACCAGCTAGGCTTATAATTTGATATGCCAGACGCGCATTTCGTCTACATAAGACTCATCAGTGACGCTAAGATCAAAATAATTTGAAAGCCAAACAATACAAAATTGAACAGTCATGAGGACCCAAAATTCCAAAACGTTGTGCAAAATACATCTAAGGTAATCGAAAAATTTTAAGTTTTGTAAACAGGAATTTATAAAAATGCCCATATAATTAATATTCATGCCAACACCGAAGTGCTGACTACTGGGTGGTGATACACACATAAACGTGTAAAACAGAAGCAGTCGTCTAATATGTTCGTGGCTGAAGAAACCCTTAAATGAGGATACTACATATAAAATTTACTGCTAGAATATAAAAATAAGATGCTTTGGTATGGTGACCAACAAAGTCATGTTTTTCTCTGACGGTTAATGACGTCTTTACACTAAATCCATTGGATGTTGACTATGTACTGATTAAAAATAGTTTTATTGTTGGTGCATGTTTTTTTT
This sequence comes from Mytilus edulis, assembly GCA_019925275.1. NCBI lineage: Eukaryota > Metazoa > Mollusca > Bivalvia > Mytilida > Mytilidae > Mytilus > Mytilus edulis. Next base: position 81,847,810 of record CM034355.1, read on the forward strand.
ATTAGTTGATATTAGCTTTGAACTAGCTGTCAGTAACTGCGAGTACTCCCAGATCTGTACTTGGTGTATTTCTATAATGGGAATGTATAAGTACTCTGCCACGTCCATTCTGTTTTTGTTAGATGTATTTTTATGTGCTTCCATCTGATAAGTTAAAACTTTTTAAACTATTTTTATAGGTTATTCTTAAGTTGCACTGTTATACCACTGTCAAATGTTAGAGGGTGGGTGCTATCATACTAGTTTAACCCCGCCACATTTTGTATGTACAGTTTGTCTTAAGTCAGGAGCCTATAATTCAGTGGTTGTCGTTTGTTGCTATGAAACATATTTGTTTTTCGTTCATTATACTGTACATAAATCAGGCCGTTAGTTTTCTTGTTTGAACTATTTAACATTTGTAACTTTGGGGCATTTCATAGCTGACTGCGGTATGAATTTTGCTATTTGTTGGAAGTTGTTAGGGTTACCTGTAGTTACAAAGTTAATTTCTGTGTCATTTTGTCATCTTCTTATTTTTATAATCAGACAACTATTAAGCAATGACTATATGACTAACTATAGGTCATCTTAGTACCTCAATTCTGAGTTGAAACCCATTCCGTACAGTTTACTATATTAAAGAGGGACGAAAGATACCAGAGGGATAGTCAAATTTATAGATTGAAAATAAACCGACAACGCCATGGCTAAAAATAAAAAGATAAACAGACAAATAATAGTACAGAAGACACAACAAAGAAAACTAAAGACTAAGCAACACGAACCCCACCAAAAACTGACCCTGCTTCACATGTGACACCCATCGTGTTGCTTATGTTATACAAATCCGGTAAATAGTCTAATTCGGTAGGTCTAATTCGTGCAAAGGGATAGATATTGTTGTTACGACACAAGTAACATATCCGATATCATCTGTGAAACTGTTATTCCATTACGGTCAACCAACTCCCTTAAATTTTACGAAGGGATGATTTCAACTTCACCACTTATGACAGGTCCACATATGACAAAAATTGAAGAAAAAATTCCAATGAGAACATCAACAACCTAGCCTGATTTGTATAAAGTAATATAATTCTGGCAGAAAGCAAGGACAACCACAAGACATCAAGCTCCTGCCTTGGAATATCCACCTAAAAATATTGACGTGGTGAAACATGCATGTGAGAACGATATCACCAGACTAGGTCAGTGGCTTAAACGCTAAATAATCAAAGAAAGTGTTATAGTAAAGGGATTAGACTCATCAGTTCGGTACAAACACAAGGAATGCTAGATGCACTTATGTTCATTACAATTTTGTAACGTTTTGTTTACATGTTTTGCAATGTCTTATCAAACCAACTTGCTTTTATATCGGAAAAAAATAATTAGAAACTGTACAAATTTTATTAATTACTTTACGTAAATTGAATACATTGGTTTTCTTATCTATCATTAGATATTTAGATATCAAAACTTTGATATTCACATAGAAGTGTTATTATTGTAACATTTATCAATTGAATTGTATCATTTTCATATTACACGTTTTGGCAATTAAACCATAAAAATTATTGACTAGCGGTTCATGTACACGATGAAGTCTTCAAAAATATGAGTGGCGTCAACCCCGAAGATATTAGTCTTCTTCTTATGGTTTACATAGAAGTAATAGATAATGAGTTTATCTTTTTCACTTGTTCTAAAAAGGGCAATTCGTTTCGATAAAACAGAAAGGGTGTCATTATCTCAAATTCCAGATGCAGTTACACTTTCAAAAGATGTTTTATAGTTAAAGATTTGGAATGAAACATTAAATACGTCTATTTTACGGTAAAAAAAACCCACTTTATCACTGCTTTTATACAGAGCTTTTGGATATCAATCGGTACATTAATTTATTGTCTTTCTCTTGTGTAATTCTAAAAACCTGAACTTTTTCTTTTAAATAGCCATATCGTATAATGTGATGAGGTACCAGAAACATGTAAACCCTATCACATATTTAGCTATAACAATCCATAGTAGTATTTACACGAGGGAAACTTTAGTTTGTGTTACATACGCCAAGATTCTTCGATGTTTACTAACAGAACTATGGAAAATGGATCGGCTGAAACTTTCTATCATTTTCACTAATTAATTTGGATGTATACACGATAATACAGGAGAATTAATGGCCATAATGTTCCATTATGTATCAAATAGTTAGAAAGAAATATTTTTTTTTATTAAAGTTATAAATGTGTTTAATGTAATTTAGTTGTATTAATATAGGAAAAAATTGTATATGATTGTTCATTTATTGCTTTTTGATGATACAAAATACTTTGACAAATGTAATTATTGTCACTTATAAGTATAATGTTTTCAATTCTGTAGTTTTAGCTAATAGTTTATCAATTTCTGCGTTAAAACTAATAACAACGTCTGTTTCATTACACTCAAGATAAAAACAAATTGTATCCATTTGGAATCAATTGCTTGCAGTTTAAATATTTTCTTGTCACAGACAAAAAATAAATTTTATTTCTTTATTGATAGAAGACATTGCCTTGGAGTTCTGTATTTTGTTCTTTACGTGGATCACTAACGGGGCTTGGATACATAAGAGAAACGATTAAACATGTTCCATTAACATCATTTAATATGATAAGTATCATCTTTTTCAAACTTATAATAGAAGCATTTATAAAGTTATAGTCCACAACAAGAGGCGTTTGTATCACAATTTGTAATTAATTGCACAATTGGTGAAGACAGTTTTTAACAAAAAGTTTTGTTTCTCAAAATTATTTATATTCTGAATTTTCTCCAGAGAATTCTCTTATCTTTGAAACTTAAAATGATGAATTTCGAACCGACTAATGTGCTCTTTTCAATCAAAGTTGATGTATTCATTAACAGAATAACATTATATATTATATCAATCAAGATAGTATCGGAAATAATACATTCACTTCAAGAAATAATTTACAAAAATACAAAATTTATGATTTATCTCGTTTATATCGGTTATTTAAAAAAGCATCAAAAGAACTTGATTATGGAATAAAATAGAAATAAATGGAAACATAGTTAAAACAAAACAACTTTGTTTTTGGTTTCACACATGTAACTAATTAACACTGAAAATAATTTGGAAACCATTTGAAGTCCTAGGTTCACTATCTTCCTTGTAAGCAGCAACCCTCTATATATACCTGGAATAGACTGTTTTCTTAAAATATTGGGTATTATATATTTGTCTGATTATGGCGAAGAATACTAAATAAACTGATGTCATCACTACCTTTGTTGGAAAGGTTTCGAACTTAGGATCGTTTCTCCCTCATGATTTTTAATACCAACTGATAAGTCGGAAATAGATAATATCCGAGACGAAAGCGGTTAAAATGGGTATTTGTAACACCGGTGTGCAAACATAAATTTTACAAGGAATTACATTTTGACAGGGGTAGTGAATATAGTTTCGTCAGTATGTGATGCACAATCAAGGGTTTCTGTATGAATGGAAGTTCATTTATATACACCCATTCCATTCCCAATTTTATCACTGAGAGTAGGTGATGTTAATGCTCCAACAGGGTTATGAGGAGGAAAGATTTAAAATGATACTCCGTAAATTTTAAAGACACCATCACGAATGGGTTGATCTATACGATGTGTCTGTGTGTAAACTAACTAACGTCTTAGATTGCGGTTTAGGATCGACGTCGTATCGGTATTTATACATCCAACATTCATGTATTTAATTATGATGTCTTGTATTGCTTGTTGGATATTGTGTTATGTCTTATCGTTTGTTGTTTGAATTCTATTTTCTTTCCCTATATGTCTGTAAAAGTAAAAATTAGCTTGTTCATATATGATATTTTTAGTTTATAGCATCTTTATGACCAGGACTTATTTGGTTTTTACGCAGTTTGATTTAGAAGAAAAACCGACATGGTTAGAAGATACAAATTATTACACCATTCTATATTGATACTTTGAAATGGTTAGAAATACACAAAATAACAGCATTCAAACTTAATCCCAATTTTATGTTCTATTTCTACAAATTTAACTGTGACGTCATTTTTGTGCCGTTGATACATTCGTGTGACGCACAGTTCATGGTTCTGTTGTACGTACTTGTGTACTGTCGTTAATTAATTTTTGGTGTTTGTTGTTATTCAGTGAAAATATGCGTACGATCCTCTTGTGCCTAAAAAGTAAAAACCAATATGGTGAACTTACTACGTTGAATAGTATTTGAATAATTAACTAGTAACTATTTGTTTGTTTATGGTGAATCTATGTTGTTTGGACACGTCTTTTACCCCGTCGATCCAAGTTTCATGATTTACCTAAACAAAAAACTCATACATAACAGGTTCAATAACATTCATGTTTTTGCTGCAGTTCAGTGTTACTGTTGTTCCAGTTTCCTGTTATTTTTGGTGAGTTTCCCTCTGTTTGAGATTGTAACCTGGATTAGTTAATCGATTTATGACGTTTGAACAGCGTTATACTACTGTTGCATTTATTTAATTTGTAACCCGGATTAGTTTTCTTTTTAATGATTCATGACTTTTAAAGGGGCACTAGCTGTCAAATTCATGTTCACCAATTTTAATCAAATTCTCGTATTTTATTTATAACAATGTAAAACATTAATCCAAACTATTAAAAGTCTAAAATAAACAACTAACATGGCACGGGCACGAAAAGACGTAGATTCGTTTCGACTGTAATTTAGTCAAGACGCCGTCTAATTATTTATCCAGTTATATAAATATATTTAGCAAACTCGTGCTGTTAGATTATTCTAGGTCAATTTAATTTCACATTATAGATGGAAAATTAATGTTTATCATCGTTATTACCTGTATAAGAATGATATTTTGTGGATCGAATCAGTCAATCAAATGATTTATCTTTGTTTCACTTTTAATGTTGACATTCTGTTCCTTTAAATAACTTTACACATACAATTCACGTGTTATTTATCTCAAGCTAAGGGGTTAAGTTGAAGTTCACATGAATACGGATTCAATGAGGTCGAATTATTCACTTGCAAGTGAATAATTCATAATCACTGTTTTTTTAGAATATTTTGTCAAAATTGAACCATACTGGCTGCTAAAAGCGAATTATTATTTCACTATTTGCATTTCATTTATGATTTAGCAAAACAAATAATATATTTAACTTTTTATATATCCCGTAGCTAGTGCTACTTTAAATAGCGGTTAACTACTGTTGCCTTACTTCACCACATTATCTACTGAACTAGTAAAAACTGTTATATCCCAATTAATGACGACTAGACAAACACTAAAATTTGCATATGTTACTGTTGAAAAGCAGGGAATGTAATAAAAAATTAACGAGCAATTTCAAGGTTGAAGAAACTACATTTTAATAAAATATTGATATTAATATATAAGATAAAACGTGTAAAGATATCCAGTGTCGGCTTTTGGGGGTAATAAACAGTAGGTTTAGTACGATTGCACTGGAGATTTTTTTGATTTATTAAAACTTGCGATGATTTTTCAAAAGTGATAATGACTTTGATCCTGAAATGCGATTTTCCTATAATATGTTTCATTTTTGTAGGATTTAAAACAATTGACTGATATGAACAGGGAAATCTCAGTTGTAGGATTCACGTAAGTCACTATTTTTGTTTTATTTCATAGAAAATAGATTGTCATATCTGGTTTGTTTTTTATTTCAGATCATTGACCCTTTCATTAACATAATAAATTGTGTGTCCAACTATGTAAATGTACTTTATTGTTAACATTGATGTTGAAACAGACATACTATCAAAATGATTCCAATCACAGTCAATACACAGATAAGATAAAAGATGTTTTATAAAAAATATTAAATTCCAAGCTAAATTCAAATAGGGAGAAGTCCATAAAACCTAACTAAACCAAACATATAAGCCGACGAAAAGGAAAGCTTGACCGAAAATACTGGTGATATAACACTGGTTTTATAGCTATCTGAATATCTGACTTCATTATATTTTATCATTAATCTCTCCTCCAATGCAATTGATGGTGCTCTTTGTTTGTATTTTGAATTTTTCTTTAACTTAGTTCAACTTAGATGTTTTGGTGCATGATTAGCTTGTAGTCCTTGTTCATTGATTTGTATTTTAATATTTCCATTAATAGCGTGATTCCAAGTTTCAAGAAGTTTTTCATTATACACCTATTGTTCTAGTTTTACAGATGTCCTTAATTAAAAGACCGTAATGGAATATCATATGTCCTATAGGCGTATTCCAAATTCTGTCCTTCTTACAAATGTACCTCTTTCGTGATATCATATTGCGATATGCCAATGAATTTTCTTGTCATGAGCAACTTGATGGATGCTGCTTGTGGTACAACAGTTTCTCACTCTTATGCAGCACTTGAGATTATCCCTTATTTGGAATTTTTTTTTTTCAATTGTTATTGACCATTGTTGAAGCTGCACATAGCGTCTAGATATATCCTCCACAACATTTCTAATTCAGAAACATAATAATCATCGGATGTTATGGGTTTAATCGTTTTTTTTTTATCAATTTTAAGAGAAAACTGATAAAACATCCTACAATAATGCTTAGGTATGTCAATGTCTAAGAAGAAAATCTCTTACATGTGACACTTTCATTTGTCCCTATGGGTTGGTTTATAATTAGACAAAGACAAACAGATATGCCAATGCATATATATATAATATCATGAATTGACTTTGATTGGGAATTAAACAGATAGTGCTGCAAGTGTTTCGAAATCGTGTAGTTATCTTCGCCTTCGGTATTAATCAAATGTTTAAGCGTTATTTAAGATGTTGGAAAATAAGAAATCGTTAATTTGTTTTATTTTAAATGCCTTGTGCTTCAATCTTTGTGTGAGAATAACAATATATCAGTTCAAATAACATTGATAGCTTCTTAGTGGAAAACGTTTCGAAAAATGAGAAAAATCAAAGGTTATGTTGGAAGAGTCCTGGGATAAAAGTCCTTTTAAACTACTTAAAATGAAACGGGAATTCCCCACAAATGTATTTGGCACAGAAAAATAAAGACTATGTAACACATTTATAACATGAAAATGTCTGGTGTACACCTGCATTCCGGAATTTTAAGGGTAAGCAGTTATTTTTTTTTTTATCTGATATCGAATTCAAATATACTTATAGGTATATGGAAAATCTCAAAAAATGTCGTACGACTCTAAAAACTTATATTACCAAGTTGAAATCTTATGTATTGAACATTGGGTAAACATCCTTTATTACGCACGTGACATTTGTTTATTTTGCTACTCTAAAATTATTTTTATACATGCATGTATTTTTAGATAAATTTGCGTCATTGTAACCGTTTTGTTTTGTTTGTGTTTCTTTTTCTGTCTCCTTATCACTATTGCACTTTGAAAAAAATCTGTAACTGTTATAGGATATTTTTAAAATATTTGTTCAAATTTAATATGTTTATTTTTCTGTTGTCCAAAAGTTTGATTTCATGGGTAATCCAATATTGAGAAAGTTTCTTTGATATTTGACACTTTCGTTATATATTATTTATAACTAAATCGCTAATATTTTCAATACAAATTAGAGTATGATATACCGAAAGCAAAACGACAAAGTATTGGGTTTCTTACAAACTAATTACTTTCTCTTAACGATAAAGGAATGGTAAACTTCAATGTCCGCATCTATAATAGCCTGCAGCATATCACATAGATTCTCCGTCTCATTCATGTTCTACAATTTAATTAAATAAAAAACATTCCGTCGGAAACCTTATTTGATCTCGTTTGTCACAATCCAAGCCAATGACACGGCATGGTGTTTTGAATATGTTTTTTTCTTGATCCGAAATAGAAACTACTGTCATTGACTGACTCCTATCTAAATATTGTATATGTAAATCACCATCTGAACTTCAAGTGATTACAAAAAATATTCCTTGGTCTCAATTGACCTTTGTTTTGATATCTGCCAATTTAATCATCCGTTGCTTTTAGAGATCAAGTCGTTCATGTGGACTAAAAGTAGAAAGATTTGATTACTCTTGTAAGTGTATTGAAGACAAAAAAATTATATTATCGATAAAATATTGCACATCAATGATAAGAAGAGGAATTTTACTGCAGTAATAAGGTTTGTCTTCATATATTCTATTCTTATATCATGTTTTATTTAAATGAGTTTTTTCACATCTCAATATTCTTTATTTGTTTACAGCTGAAATTATTTTTAAACGGTTCATTTATTAAAAGAAAATCTTTTATTTTCCAACCAATATGTCTAATTGAAATCATTTTATGCTACATATAAATAGAAATGGATAAGAATAATACGTCAATGAGTAGCAACCCAAATTTACATTATGTTATTAATATAAGTATTTAAAATAGAAAAATGTGAGATAAAGAAAAAAACGTGTGCAGAACTGACATAATAAGAACAACAGAATAATATGACAACTAATTAAAATGTTGTAATAACTGATTATGAATTGTATAAAAAAGAAAGCGAATTGACAATAAAGAATTAAAAGTGTCAAAACGACACCGTCTTAAACCAATAATACGAAGTAGTATTTATGTACTTTGAATTTCATTTTTTTCTGTTTTGGTCTAAAAATTGGAAATATGAGTTGTGAATTAATATGACAATAGTATTGAAGAGGGAAATGCGCATGGTTAATCAGAGATTAAATGGAAGTATGGGTGTTTATTCATTGCTATTGATTTGTCTAGAGAGCAACGTTCAAGATAGGCAGCAGTTCTTTCATACATATTCTTTTGCCTGTGGATTTTTTGTCATGTGATTTGCATTTGTATTGAAATGGCCACTGTATACCTATACCAAGGTCAGCCTGACTTTAACTTTATTGGGAATAGGATGATTCTGCTCAAGGTAACGTCTAGAAGCCATTGTCAGTTTGCCAAGTTCAAAATGTAAAATGCATTTCTTGTGCGAATTTGAAACGAGAATTGATCACTGCTAGTTGAGTTTTATTCCCCGAGGGTACCACCAGCCCAGTAATCAGCACTTCTGTGTTGACATGGATAATCTTTGATATGGTCATAGTTAGAAATTAATTGTTTAAAAAAACTTTGAATTTTTAAAATATAAAGGCTTTTCTACCTCAGGAATAGATAACCTAAGCTGTATTTTGCCAAACTTTGAGGATTTGTTTGGCCCTCTATTGTTCTTCAACTTCGTACTTTATTTGACCTTTTGAACCTTTTTTCAAGTCTTTTGTAAACGAAACGCGCTTTTGGTGTGAATAATTTTGTATTAAGGTGTCTGTAATTCAGTTTGACATCTTCAGACCTACTATTTTTTTACTATTTCAAATTTGATTAAATCACTACTTTACCTAACAGTTCATGCCCAATTTTGTTTTACATGTAATCCTCTTACTAACCAATGTATGCATAAAATGTACAAAAATAATTTGGAAGTTGTATGATATAAAATATCAAGCTATACACTGACCACACTAGGGACTATTTAGGTGCTTTATACTACGTTAACTGCATATTTCAAATTGAGAAAGAAGGTACCAAGGGGCAATGAAAATACATATGTATAATAAAACAAATAACACCAGGGTCAAAAATAAAAGTTAAATGAAAAGATAAGAAAGAATTATTTTGACGATATTTTCGATTTAGAAATTATGTAGTTAAATAGAAAACAATTGTGACTGCTCTACCCTAGTTTTTAACATTTTTATTTATAATGTCTGATCATGTTTTTTTAGCTCCCACATTGTTGTCAATATAATGGAGTTCTATGCGATTGTCATACAAATGAGAGCTTTAGCTAGCTTATAAAACAAGGTATAATCAACCACTTTTTACCACATAAGGAAATAGATGTTCCAAGTCAGAAAAATATTACAGTTGTTTCCCATTCGTCTAATGTGTTTGAGCTTTTTACTTTGCCATTTGGACTTTCCGTTTTGAATTTTCTTTGAGTTCCATATTTTTTTTAAACTTTTTTCTTCAGTCGAAGATCCACCAATACTAATATCTCGAGAATTGCTGATGATTATAAAACACTTCTACTAAAATCTAATAAAAAATATCTCTGAATTAATCAAATTAATAAATAAACTGAAATACACATTTTTAAGGTTACTTCACGACTAATCGACAGTTATGGAATATCTGTTTCACAAATGTTGACGGGCATGTTCAAAATTTTGTAAATCACAACCCTGTCATCTCTTACCTCGAATTAGTTGGAATGTGTAATTATTACATTTTGTACCTGTACCCAGTCAAGCTATTTTGATTATATTTTGTTTTTGAGTCTTATTTTCTGGCAGATTATATTGTTGTTGAGTGCTGTGGTCTGTTGGGTTGTTTAATATTCTTTTTAAGTAATTCCTATTTATTGGGAAATTGTTATATTTGAGTTATCGCCCGTTATAAAGTAAAAATCTCAGCTGAAAAGAACATGTTCTATATTGTTTATCAAAAGCACTAAATACAACTTCATATGTCCGTATATTATATATTAGAATGTTTCAGACTAGGTGTGTGAGAGATCAATTCCACTCTTTGTTGAGTGGAAGAACAAAAGATATAGCAAAATGAATTTAAAGTCTCAGTACATCTATCTTCATAAAATACTGAACTCAAGTATATCTATATTACAATCATGTTAATAAAGATCTGCAGCTTATTGAAGACTTTACTGAAAAGATTTTTCGATAGTCAAAAATATCAATATAATAATAACATTCTGTTTTCATTGAAACGCAAGAAATAATATCATGAATATGGTGTTCGGTAGATTGGATCAGGTCAAATCCATTAACTATGATAAGTTTCTTTATCAATAGCAGAATTCAATTAACCTTTCAAAATCAAATACAAATGTTAATCGGCCATTGTTTTATGTATTTAAAATTATCAGGTGCTATATTTATTGTTAGTGAATTCGGGTGTAAATTAGAAATAGATGTGAAATAGATCAAGAAAGCTTTATAAAAGTAAATCATTTGTAGTATTCCTGGCAAGAAAGTATGTTACGCACATTAAATCAAATACTACTTAATCTTACGTCTTTGGGCAGAAATGATAAAATATTCAATTAACGTTTTCTTTTCTAAATCTTTTACACAATTACATAGCAAACATTTGTGTGATTATCACGTACTTTTAAAAGCATAGTATGAAATCATCTTAAAAAAGTAATAAATCTCTTAATACATATATATATATATATATATATATATATATATTACGGATTACAAATGTGTCGAGGTTTGTGATTGGATAACAACACAGAGATGTCAGTATATATTCGGGAAACTGCCGGGGTATATACGACGTTTTTATCCCCAATTGGAACCTCAAAAACGTCATCATAACACCGGTTACTATGTGACGTAGTCAAAAGCTATCAGACTGTCAGAGGCTCACAGAGGGAAAATAATTACGTGCTTCAGTCAATAATACATTTTTGATACAAAATCACGAAATTTACACTTTTAATACTTAAATTTAATGTTAAAAATGTTATTATAAATTATTACATACACGATAAAATTATGTTCACAGTAAATTCGAAAATCCTTCACGTATGCCGAACATATCAGGTTGGGTTTTTCAATATATATGTGTTGTCAACAAATATCTGCACTGGAAAATAACATTAAGTCAGGGGTAATCCGTAATATATGTGTAATTCAGGTCTCAGAAAGGGTATATACTGTGACATTCCCGGCTTAGGTCTTATATCCCCTTCGCCTTCGGCTCAGGGGATATAAACTCTAAGCCGGGAATGTCACAGTATATACCCTGTCTGAGACCTGAATAACATATAATATATATTGATTGGTTTGATAAATTGATATATTGATCGATTGATCAAAAGATCAATAGAGAGAGAGGTATTATATGATCCACAATTATAACTTTCGGTGTGCGTATTTCAGAATTTGCTGAACTATTGCATTTAAAAATAGCTCGGTGGAAAAATGAAACTATTATATCTTACTGTTGCATTCCCTGAACGGTATAAAGTCTTAATGGAGACAGAATATTTTTTGTATTGGTTTCTAACTATTTTTAACTGATAATTGAAATATTATATTTCTATATATTGAATTGCAAAGATAAGTTTTTAACTAAAAACATGTTGTTCTATTAGTCGAAATTTTGTTCTCAACTAGCTTTAAAAGAAGTGAATACTCCTAGATCGGTACTTTGTGTCAACTCCTTTTATTTAATTTTTGTCTAAAGTACTATTAAACCCATTCAAAAAGATTTTAAATCTTTTATAGTGTTGTGTTTTTACATCTTTGTCCAGGGTAAGATTACTCTGAAGAAAATTTGATCTTTTTATTCACGTCCTTATTTCAAAGATGTTTTAACATAATCGTATTTTATTTCTCTGTTTAACTTGTAACTGATTTTGGTTTCTCCATATTATAAAAGTCGATAGGAGGGTTTTAAATGTCAAAAATAAACTCCTCTCCAATGTTGCTTAAATATAACTTGGATTTTTGTGTGTCAAAAAAAATTAAATCACAAAAATACTGAACTTAGAGAAAAATCTAATCGGAAAGTCCATAATCACATGACAAAATCAAATAACAAAACACATCAAAAATGAATGGACAAAAATTGTCATATTTCTGACTTGGTACAGGCATTTTCAAATGTAGAAAATGGTGAATTGAACCTGGTTTTATAGCGCCAAACCTCTCACTTGTACGACAGTCGCATCAAATTAAATAATATTGATAATGAAGCGTGAACAAAAAAACCCAGACTAAATAGGTAAAAAAGTCACAAATAAAGGTACAAAGTCTTAATTTGGTAGGTCACATTCGTGAAAAGGGAACGTGATTGAAGGGATATGACAGATGTTATCCAGTTGTTTCTATTCGTTTGGATGTTTTAAGCTTTTGATTTTCCCGTTTGATAGAAGACTTTCCGTTTTGATTTTTCCTTGAAGTTTGATATTTTATTATTTCACTTTTACGTTGAGTAAGCGAGTTAAAATTTAATTTAAAATCAAATAGACCAATCACAAATCTTTCCTTCCTTGCGTTGTATAATACTAATATATTCGTGAGTCACACATTTTTATCCCTTAATGATTTGAAATATTACGATTGCCTAAGATAGACTTTTTCAATTTAAATAACAACATTACAAGTAATTTGAATTATGAAATTTTTTTTGATTAGATTACGGAATAAGCCACACATTTCAATTGACAGGTCTGTATCGGAATATGTTTAGAAAATTCAACAGTCAGACAAAAAAAAGCTACGGCATTCTTTGTAATAACGTTTGTCTATTGAATATTCCATGTTTTGAATATAACAGCGTAAGCATACTTCTAATTGCTGTCTATTACGTAATGGTTTTGAGAAGAAATATGACAACTGTTTATAAATATCCTTATACTGTACACATATATCACAAAAGTCGGTGAGTCAGAACATAAGGAAACTATCATGACATAAATTTTTTTTAGATTTTCCCTTTTGAGTTTTAGCAAACAATCTGCTTTAGCTGATGGCATTGATGTATCGCCATGTACTGTTACAATACAGTTCAGCCTACAGTCTATTAATTACTTATAATGTTGTTTATCAGTTATATTCATATATTCATGTCGATAAAATGTATTTTTCATATGAAACCTTGTTGGGTACAAGTATGGTACACTGAATTTTAAAGTGTTATCTACTAGTATTAACGCTCCAGTTTGTAACATCCGAAAGGTATTTTATCTTGTTTATACATGGTGCATGCCTAACAAAGGAGTAGCGAACAACAAAAAGAATTAAGAATGGAAGTATGAAATGTGTCAAAGCGACAACAACACGACCAAAGAGTAGAAACTGCAAAAGGCAACCAATAGGTCTTTAACACAGAGAAAAATCCCCCACCTGGAGCGTGCTTCATCTGCCTCCTAAAAAAAAAAAAACTGTACTAGTTCAGTGAAAATAAACGTCATCTTACACTCCAAAACATAAAATGAACTAAAATTAAAAATAATACAAGGCTAACAAAGGTCAAAGTCTCATGGACAGATAAAAAAATACGACGGGGTTAAGCATGTTTAGTGAGATCTCAAACCACCCATATACCTCTAGCCAATTGAGAAAAATCACACAGCAATATGCACAGTAAAACTCAGTTTAAAAGAAGTCCGAGTCGATGTCAGAATAGGTAACAAAAGAAATTAAGTAAAACGATAATAATACATAAATCAACAAAAGACTACCAGCAGTTACTGACATTTTACTTATATTTTAATTGTCTAACTAACAGTAAACGTTGACTGAGGTCTTAAATTCATCAAAGTTTAATGTTGAGGGATCCTGTTTCATAATTTCGAATTTTCAATGATATAATTTATGTATTTATATTCAATTTAACTTGTTTTGAGACGTGACAACAAATAAAAATAGACTTGCAGCAATTACTCAATACTTCCTTTTACATGGATAGTTATTAGATCATACAATACCAAGATGTAAGATTCATCTTTTTGATTCAAAGTTGAAACATCTTCTTTTCTAATAATTGACTGGAAAAAACATCTGTCTTCGAAAGTAACGATAAAATAAACTATTTTTAGTATTGCCAAATATATTTTCATATCTAACAATTTCATCAATTAAAACCAATAGTCAAGGAATCTAAATGTCAAAAAGGACAGTTTCAGTCACTTAAGATAATTCCACAAAAATGCTCACAGCTTTTTTTTAAATATCAGTTTTATTGTATCAGTATCAGATAACTTTTAAAATTAGTTTACAAAATAGTATTTTTACCTTGAATAAATGGAAGCAATAAAATAAACAAAATTTTATATCTATTTTTCATCAATTAAAGTGGATTTTTAATATACTTGTATCTATTTGTCATATCATAATTTAGTTACAAGTTGTGTTTTTTCCCTATATTTGCAGTTATCTTAAATAAAAAAATAAAAAAGATCAAAGATATGGAAAACTATTTCTACAACACAGTTGCAAGATATTGTGTAGAATTGATATTCAGTTTTACCTTTAAGTGATCTTTTAGGTAAATATTTAGTAAACGACAGATTTCCTTGCAGCTGCTTTCAATGAGGTGAAAAAAAGTCAAATCACAAAAATACTGAACTCCGAGGAAAATTCAAAACGGAAAGTTCCTAATTGAATGTCAAAATAAAAAAGCTCAAACACATCAAACGTATGGATAACAACGGTCATATTTCTGACATGGTACAGGCATTTTCCTATGTAGAAAATACAGAAATTAAAACTTGTTTGAAAGCTAGCTAAACCTCTCATTTTTATGATAGTCGTATCAAATTCGTAAGGGACGTTTTTAATGCCTCTCTTCACTGCTTTTTAAAGAACCCTGACAACAATTATTTATGGGTTCGATTTGAGTTATCTTAATCTAAAATAGGGGATAACGAATTTAATTCGTGATCATCTTTTACAAAAACCAGTAATAACAAATTCCTTTGATTCGATATAACCTTATTAAAAACTGGACAGGCACATTACCCATTTTGGTATTGAAGACAGACCTTTGAGTGTATCTATCTGTTAAATTGATTTCACTTCTTTTTTTACTCGAGGGCGATAAAGAGCTGAACTTGTTGTGTAGACACATGTTCATTAATGAAGACTTTATATTATATTGACAATAGATGTTTTTTTGTTGTCATTTGTGTCGTTATGACCACATCTTCTTTTATTCATATGAAGTTTATATTTATTTAACTCTCATCAAATAGCGTCCGTTACTTGATACAAATCAATTAAAGGATCATACATATCTTTTATCCGCAGTTTCAAGTGAATATTGAAGTTGTTGAAATATGTTTGTTCTGTTGCTTATATTGTTGATCTTGTTATGTTTGAAATGCCATCAGTGTATCATATCAGTTTAAACTAATGATCAAACCGAATGTTTTATCGCGAAAGCAGTTTATAATATTGTGATGGAAAAATGATAAATAAACATGATATTTACATTGCGTTTGGTGTGAAGGTTAATTGACCCCACTAATATTTGAAGATAAGAAATATATAAAAAATAGTTGAAATTTTTATCTGATTTGTTAGAACAAACACTTTTGTCTTATCTAACGATTTTGAGAGGTTGAATAAACTCGTATAATTTCGAATTAATCTGATCTGGAACAAAATCTCAATTTGAGAAATTATAGAAGGAATGTTACAACATCATTCAAATATTACACGTCCTGATACTAACGTCCGTTCAATTTGTACAAAGATCTGGACCAGTATCTGTTTTCCTTTTTAGAATAAGGAATAGTTACAGCTTTGACTGCTGAATTAAATGTCTACAAATATGTATTTAAACGATATTACGATTTGTATGAAAAAGGAGATTTCAAGGAGGCCCCAGGACGAACTTTTTCTTTCTTTCTTTCTTGCTTACTTGTCTTTTCGATGAATACCGGCATCCACAAAACTTATTATTATTTTTTTTTTTACATATTTCTATAAAAAAAAAACTTTTCGATCTTACGTTGGATTTCAGTTATGCCCACACATATCTTCCAGGATGTAGACAACATACCATGATACCCATTGCGATACGATGTATATTCCACCAGACCAATCATTATTATTTTCCTATCAAAGTGTTCACACGCACAAGGTATCCCAAGAATTACCTGTTTGCACCATATTAAGCAGCTTCCCATAACTAAGATACCGATAATACTTTCTACTACCGCGCAATAAACCAGTAACAACTCGTATATTAAGAAAACACTTTTACCAGTTATATTAGGAAATTGTTACGTTGACCAAAAACATCGGCTGCATCAATAATTTCAACTGCAAGGAATTAAATGTTCAGTAGTTGTCGTTGGTTGATGTGTTTCATAAGTGTTTCTCGTTTCTCTTTTTTTTATATAAATTAGACCGTTGGTTTTCCCGTTTGAATGGTTATACACTAGTCATTTTGGAGCCCTTTATAGCTTGCTGTTCGGTTTAAGCCAAGGCTCCGTGTTAAACCGTACTTTGGCCTATAATGGTTTACTTTTACAAATTGGTACTTTGATGGAGAGTTGTCTCATTGGCACTCATACCACATCTTCTTTTATCTATAAATCAATAATTAAAATGTTGGTACATTTCCTTCACATAACAGAAATATCTAAACCAAAGAGTTTTGTTGAACACAAGTTATCCCCTTGTTATCCAACTTAGACTGTTCCTTCCATATTGGAGTATATATGATCTTTATATATTTTATTATACGCAATCTAATTTCCGGTAATGGTACAAGCAGAAGTACACCGAGCAGTTATCATGATAAGATAAACATAAACAAAGAAATAACCAGAATAGTATGAATTTATAAATTTATAAAAAGAGAAGATGTTGTGTGATTGCCAATGAGACAACTCTCAACAAAATGAGACCAAATGACACAAAAGTTGACAATGAAAGGACATCGTACGGTTATCAGGGAAACTAGAATGCCCTTTATTCCAGCCATTATTGTCGTATTTTAGAACAAAGAAGTTTAGTAAGGATTTAAAAATCTCTTCAAAGAAGCCAACAATGTAACGATAGTATAATACCACAACATATAGAATAGATATAATTTTTTTAAATTGTTATAATGTTTTACTTTATCAATAATAAGTTTAGTATATTTATTCATACATACAAAAAAGTCATGTTTATGTCAAAAGTTGTGTTAACCGGTTAATTGAAGAATATGCATTACAGTACGTTTTACAAGGGTAATAATAATATTCAAATTGTATCGTCTTGCTCTTATTTTATCCCCTTCTAAATTATTAAATGTATTAACAATACTATTTCAGTGTGAATTATATTCGTTCTTTCAAACAAACACCCATCATTGGTGTACGTCATATATTAGTTTGAAACCAGTTATCAGTCTTTGATAAAAGTATTATGCAGTTTTATCTTACTTGTCGACTTCTATAACAACATTATTACGTCAACTGCTTTTATGAATAGATTTCTTATATGCTATCTGATTATATTAATTTGATCTAAATAAAAATAGCTTAACCCGCTGTAAACTAAGAAACTTTTTTTTTATATTTTGTTTTATTATTTGAGAAATCAATTGCTAATGATAAAAATTATCTGGATTTAGAATAAAAATCGGTTTTAAATTAAGGACTATTGATATATGGAACAGACATTTTTCTTTTGATTACTTCAATTACAGGTAAGTTTTCGTGTTGTTCCTTTCATTTAAGTTAAAACCTGTTGCGTTTTCACCAGTATATCAGTATATAAGATGCTTTCGAGTTCACTTGTTCTTGAAATGTTGAAATGCAATCATGAGTTGGTTAAGGTTGTACCTAACACCTTGACTAAAATTAATTTGGCTCGTTTAATTTTCATAAAATTTTGATAAAATATTAACTTTGACCCTTTGACAAAAATGTAAAAATTTCATAAAACTTGTACCATCACTTTCTCAGAAAAATTTGATTCTATATCGAGCAGTTTGAAAAACACTAATTTTTATCATCGAGAAGCTTAATATTTCCTTAACTATACAATGTAAATAAAACGTAAGCTGATTTTACTCCTGTAGTGTTAGGTACCACCTTAATGGTGAGGTCGTATGGATGCTGTCGTCCATATGACCCGTCAAAAACGAAAAGGATATAAAAAAAGAATTACAAAAAGATAGAATTAAGAGAAAACGATTACGTACAATCATCTTGAACAAGAATAATGTGCAGTAATAAATCACCAATACTAACACATAAAAAGTAAACTATAATAGCTCACAAAAGGCTGAATCGGTCAACTGGTATAGAAATATGCTATTTGATATTCATTTTTTACTTTTATTGCAAACACTTATATAAAAATAAGAAAATGTAGTAGGGATGCAAATGAGAAAACTGTCTACAAGAATCCGAACGACACAGTAACTAGTTTTATAGGTCACCGGATCGCCTTCAATAATGAGCAAAGCTCATACCGCATAGTCAGCTATAAAAGGCCCCAACATGTTTGATTGTTTGTATATCTGATTAAGAGCTATTGTTGTAGGTCTTGAACTGACGATTTACAGTATATAATACAAAAACAAAGGAAACTTTACATTAACGTATTTGAGATCAAAAGTTTTAAAATTCACGAAACATTGACTTTTAGGCCAGGTGAGCCTGAGAAGGAAAAAAGAGCAAAAACATAGGAAAACGAGCATATGCTCTAATTTATACAATTAATCATTTAACGATACTTTTCTCTTAAAATCTGTAAGTATTTCTTTTTTATGTCATTTCTAAAAAAGTTAATCATATATAAATTGTCGGAAAGAATGATTTCGAACGTAGTCTCAAATTAATAAAAACTATTCATCAATTTAACTATAATTAACCTACAAGGAATCTAACGCAATAAATATAAGTACTTCTAGTCGATAAACGCGAAGTTGTTTAATGATTTTAATACTAAAGCACATAGACAGTTTACTTCATCGAGTATTAAAAAAAATAATGAAAGAAATAATGTTTAATTTTCGTGAAAACTTGACTATAATGTTTGTTTTCTCTGATGAGGAGTATGAAATACTAATTAGGTCTTTAAATAACTTATTGAAGATTGTCTAACCACTTGTTAATGCGTTTTCTTTGAAATTTTATGATATTTCATAACAAACTTTACAACAAAGTTAACAGGGTTTTAGAACATGATTACAATTTGATGGAATAACAACTTCTTAGTGAGTTTATATTGCTCTTAGTAATTACTGCCTCTATGAAAGACACGTGACATGACAATTGCAGAGAGCTGAATTAAAGTTAAGATCTAAGTGTGAGTGCCTCTCCCTTCTGATTAATCTACCACACACTCTTTTAAGACATGAACTCTTCTGCTTTAATATCTGTATGCTGTTCAGTCAAATGTTTATACTTTTGCTTTATGAAAGAAGAAATGTACAATGAACAGTGAGAATGATGATCACACAAGAACAGGGAAAAAAGAATGAATTACATATATACTACGTTTTGCCTTAGTCAAATTACACTCAAACTCGTGCAAGTGTTAACCAATGTTCTTTTAGTCAGTTTCAGAATCATGTCGATGCTTGGTAATGTATCAGAAGCATTCACTTTTATGTTGTTGTCCTTGTCACTGTGCTTTTGTTGTATATCATACAGGTATTATAAAACTAAGTGACATATCTGAACTAATTTTTATAATATGTTTTTTGTATGTGTCATTGGTGTTCTGTTAAGTAAGATAAAGTAATTTATAAAAGATGAACTGAATTAACTTTGACACATGTCCTGTCCGTAGTCCGGCAACTTATTTATGGTTGTTGCTTTGCTGTCTAATTGATAATATATCTCTTAACAAAGCGTGGAATGTTTTACACTTTGGAGTACAATGAAATTACCTACGATCCTTTATATTCTGAAAAGACCAATTTGTATTATATATAGAGCATTTCTAACATTTGTTACGTATTTTAACAAGTTAAACAGCTAGCTTAGGATGACTTAACCATTAATGTACCCTAATTATATATTTATCTTCCTTTTAAAACGGCTTTATATTCTAATTTAATACAATTTATCCCTCTCAAGAAAAAAAGTGAATAGTCAAACGAATTCCTTTATAAACATCATCATTAGATTTTTTAATTACATTTTGAAAGCTAAGGTCATAGTCTTATTGTAACAAGTCAATGTTCTTACAGAAGCCCAATACTGTTTTTCCAATAAAATAGTTAAATTCTAAATGATAGATTTTATACAATTGTGTCTTGGCGACTTACTGGTATTACAAATATATGACATTAGTGCAAAGGGACTTCTGTTGCTTATCTTCAAAGACAAGAATTGTTAAGACTAGTTCCCTCAAACTAATAAATGTTTCTGTTTGTAATCACAATGACAAAGTCTTTTCAATTTGTAAGCTAATACAAGATGTAAATTAATGTATAGCCCAATTCTTATTTTTAAATGTTTCGACAAGCAACACTTTATATGGAATATTGATTTGCATATATGCTAATTGCAAGTGCATAAAAGTTAAAAAGTCTATTTGTTAGATCTACAACTATTGTAACATCGATAGTCGTAAAGTAAATGCTATCAGATAAAGACGGTACTATATACGCATATTAGTGACAAATAAGGAAATATAACCAGAAGGGGTTTGAAATTGCTTTAAAAAACGATTCTTGCAATTGAGATATTGGGATTTTAGATCCGCCTAGCCTTTTGTCTTAAACTTATAGTATTTCAGAAGAAAGGTCAAAATCGAAATGAAATGGAGAGAAAAAAATAGTTACATACTAACAGAATAAAAATTTGTACTTTTATATTTCAGACACTTTAAAACACATGCATAACCAAAGTATTAAGTAATAAACACGAATACAAAAAATCTGGCCACCTAATTATCTAAAAGATACTTCTCCAAGACAGCTTAATATTAAAAAAAATACCAGAACTGATGATGGAAACAAAACTAAAATTTAAAGATTAAAAATATAAACACACCAAGTCATAGCCAGCAGATATAAAACCTGACAGTGTTTATCAAGGGATATGTTGACAAATAGAATAAAATAAAAGCATTGTGACAAAATGTTTGGGGAAATGCATCAATGATACTAAATATGTTAAAAACACTCGGCGATAAAAAGGAAAACGAATTTTCTCGAAAATCAGTTGAAATAGATAAACCAGGTATAAAATACAAGGTGGACAATTAAAATCATTATTCAAAGAGATAACAGTAATAATGGTAAAACAATAAGAAGAAGAGACAAAAACTTAAGAAAAAAAAAATAAGATTGAAATACACAAACCCTCTTAAACAGATTTGAGGGGTGTGGTAACTTAAGGACCCTGGAACTGAGAGAAAAAAGTTCATGATCCATTAGCAGGAACCGCCGTCCTTGTTGCTCTTGACAATTAGATAATATATGTTGATTTGATTGCGTAGGTTATTAAGACAAGTTTAACATATCAATTATCATCTGTGACAAAATATTATACCATAACGTTAAATCGCGTCCGTATAACTAAGACAGACGAATTCACTTTTACCGTTAAGACTCTTATAATAATAATAATAATAGTATAATAAATTCTTTATTTAAAGAGGGTAACTCAAACAAAATACATGCATACATCTCCGATCACATTGTGTCCTGCTCTTTTATGAAATTAATTTTAAAGGTAGTAGACAGAGAACTCTTAAGTGGTGTTCCATATAACGTGTTCTCAAATTGATGGTACATGAATATGAAAAGTTGAAGATAGAAATATTCAAGTCTTTTCGCTACACAGGCAAATTTCACTCACATCAATTTCGCGTGAAATTAAATTCATGTGAATCTCACGTGAAATTCACACCAATTTCACCTCAAACGAGCTTATACGTGAAACTCACGTGAAATCAGTTTTTGTGAGTTTCACATGAATCTCATGTGAAACTCATGTGAAATTCACATGAAAATCATGTAATTGTTTTCATATGAAATTCACATCATTTTTATAAATAGAGTTTTTTAAGTTACATCTTAATTTTCAACTTGAATTAAAATCATGAAAAATATCAAAATTTTTTGTTGTAAATTTCACGTGAAATTCATGTGAAAAAATTCACATCAGAATCGTGTGAATCTCAATTCATGTGAAATTCACATGAAAATTTTCACGTGAGTTTCATGTATAAGCTCGTTTGAGGTGAATCTCACATGAAATTTTTAATGTGAATTTCATGTGAGATTCATGTGAAATTCATGTGAGCAAATTTTGCCTGTGTAGTTCTGGTATCAAATTCTAGACGCGAGTCAAGACGTGAAGCAATGCCTTTTTTCTCGATACATATTTCGATCAACATTCATCGTAAGTTATTATGGAACGTTCTTAATTTTAGAATATTTTTACTCCTGAGATTTTTTTTGTGTTACTAATCTACATTATATCTGTGACATCTTTTGTTTTAAGTTTGTTTTGATGCGTCCCACCAACCTTTTTGTGTATTAAATTCAATTAAGAAATATATGTATACTTGTCATTAAATAAAGTTTTATTGAGTATTTAAATTTTTCAAATTCACTACAACATGCATGAGCTACATACTGCCTTGCTTAACCAAATCTATCTTGCAGGGTAAAAAACGTTTTAACACCAATGTATTATACAATGAACCATTGGACCTCAAATGCATTGTGATAATTCATCAAAGATAGCAGGCTTATTAATTGTCCAAATTAACCTATTATATCTGTTTTGGTTCTTTAACATTTTTTGTCAATATAACGGAACTATAAACAATTTTCACACAAGTTGGTGATTAAACTAGCTATAAAACCAGTTTAACCTCATCGTTTCTTCGGAAAATACCTGTACCACCTCAGGATTATGACAGTTGTTTTCAAATTGTTCTGTTGATTTACAGCGTTTAAATTTTTATTTTGTTTTTAATTTGCTTGGGAGTTCAGTATGTTTTTTATACTTTTTTGTAGACACACGAGTGTCTTCTACATTAGACTCATCATAACACATTTGTGAACACTGCCTGTTTTATTCACTCAAGTTTATATTATTATAGTTGTTCTGTTGGGTCTGTTTTTCGATTAAAAAGAAGCAAAAGAAGACACTGCAAAAAGGAATGTGTCAATTTGTGTTTTGCTACTTTTTATTTTCCCCCTTCACCGCATAGATTCGTATTATCAGGTGTTGTAAAGATAACCAATTTCTATGCTTATTCCCGGGGAGACAAACGGATTTGGTAATAATTGGAAAATTATCAGTAAGGAAGTATGCTTTTATAATCTTGAAAATAGCTGTAATATCAATTGAATATCATCCTTTTTATTGACTTGTCAGCACAGTTTATCTGCTTTTATTGATATGGTTTAATGGCTTTATCAATTCTCTGTCGAATAAAATGCATCGAAGGTTACATAATAGAACAACGGAAAGCCTTGAAATCCTATCTATTTTTGACTTCTTTATTTATATGGATAAAGCTTCATGAATAATTGAAGATAACTAAGAAGCTAACAAGGATGTAATATAAGTTGAATACTTCAGGAGTCACAAGAAAAGATACAATAATGATCTACTGAAAAAAGACACAAAAAAAATAACAACTAATATTAAAAAAAGGATTAAGCAAGATTTAAGTGATAGGCAAATGTTTAAAATAAAGCAACAAAAGTTACTTAAGGTAAGTATTGCATTTATGGAGTAAACCAATGAACCAAAAGAAACAAACTCTGTACGGCCATATTATTTTATTTGAACGATTTCGGACAATCTGTTTTACAGTTGTGACAAAAAAGAGAAAGCAATCAAAAGCAATGTGTTAACGATGATAGTTATCAAAGTTACTAGGATTATAATTTAATACGCTATATACGCGCGGTTTGTCTGCATTAGACTCATCAGAGACGCTCAGATCTAAATTGTTATTAAGTCAAACAAGTACAAAATTGAAGAGCATTGAGTACCCACAAGTCCGTAAAGTTGTGCCAGAAAATCCTAGTATAAAAAAAAATCACATAAAAAGGAAGATTGGTCAACAGTAACCTCACCAAAAAGACAAGATTTGACTCGTCTGCTCAGGAAGAGACAGCAGTTTTTGCTCCACTTTTTACAATCTTGAGTAAATACAATCTTATATATTAATTCAGCGAGCTACAATAGATGACAGTAAGATGATCAGCACAGAATTATGAAAATAAGGCTTGTTTGATATACTGCTTTCATTAGGTCTTCATAGTTTTGGTGATTACCTGTTCTATATTTACGATTTTTCTTTTGTGTTTTAATACCACACACGTCAATCAAAGGTTTATTGCTAACCTTTGAAAGAAAAGGTTATATGTTCAAATTAATAAATGAAGCACTGATTCATTACAAAATTTCATAATGTAAAATAATATGGTGCAAAAATCTTAGGACAATATCCAGTGCTCGGTAATGCAATTCTTGGAGAAAAACATGGAACAAAGTAACACATTTTTTTGCCTTTTTTCCTTAATTTTATTTTATTATTTTCTGCATGTTTAGTTGCGTAATGTCTTTTTGTACTTAAACCAGATTTAAAGACGGTTTGCCTTTGGTGCTCAATACAATGAGAGTCAATCATGAAAACACTGCTACATCCAAGAGAAATCTTACAATGAAAATGTCAAATGTATATAGGAATGCTTCAAGTGAAATAAATACCCAACCTCCTCGAAAAATACAGTCGAAATGAAAGTGACAACCCCATAGCAAAAAATAAAAAAAAGAGAAGAAGACAAACAACAGCTTCACAACCATATATAGAAAAACATAACAATAAAGACTGAGCACACACAAACATAACAAAGACACCGGATGTGATTTCAATTACTTCAAAATCCATATGTAGATCCTGTTAAACATGTGACACCTGTCGTGTTGCTCGTAGTGAGTACAAATTTGAATATGCCAAAAATCGAGGAAAATAACATGGGGCTGTGTTTTTGACCATTCGAACATATCGTGGTTATGACCATCGGAATATATTGTGGTTTCGACATTTGGAAAATATCTGTGGTCATATTGGAAACAGTTATTCATTAACAATCAACAAATTCGCGAAACACTTCCGAAGGGATGATTTCAATTTTATCTCTTGGAACCTTAAACACAGCATCAACAATTATAAACACAGTTGTTGTTTTGAACTGTATTAGGACAGACACAACTGTTGTGCAGGAATTAAAGTACTTTAAGATAGATCATAAGTATATACTTTTTGAGACAAAATTTTCTTATAATTTGCCAAAATGAAGGTTTTACTATGATTTTTTCAAATATATAATAAAAAGTATGGGTCACCGTGCTATTTTTCAAGCTACGAGTCGTTGAAAATTGCCTAAATTTTGTTAGATTGTTCATGAAAAAACACATTTGTGTGCATAAAAAAAGTTCTATGAGATAGAATTTTGAAATAAATTGTGAGAAGATAGGTTTTATAACATAATTTAAGAAAATAAAAAGAAAAATGGGGGTCACCAAAATTGTTTTATTGCTACAAGTAAAAACAAAAAATTTCCCTATTAGTCCAGTATATTTTTTTTACTTATCTCCCCTAAAATGGCTAATTTAAAAAAATTATTCTTTATACAAAACAAAATGATATTTGTGTAATTATTTTGGATAATACAATAGATCATCAAGTTTTCCTTATATAAATAAACAGTCTTATCATTAAATTACAAATCTGTCTCAAAATTTGCAAATTTTGGGCAAATAACTATACCGATTTTGAACTGTGATTGTACAATCCAAGATGGCGGTATACCTTGTATCTACCTTTAAGGGTCCAAATATATCGTATTGCTAATGATACAAATTAAAAAATGTTATACGTTAACCTGGTTTTGCAATAGATTGAGTCAATATTTAGGTTTAAATCATAGACATATTTCTACGACGTTCAAATAAATTATTTTAGGTCTGATGTTTCCACTATTTAAATCGAATATATGTCAAAATATTTTCAAAGAAGAAAAACAAGAAATGAATGAAAACGTCCGTTCAAATCATTAACATGTGTTCCAAATTACCATGTCAATACACACTTCTATAATTATTACATGAGATTTACAAGATAAAATACTCACTATTGAACATTCTATAATTTATATTCAGGTTTTTGTCCAGAATATTACAACTATGACTTAAACACTCGCTCTCTTTTTTTTCTTACAGTAAATCATGAATAAGAAGATATGGGAAACGGAGAGTTATTTTGGATTTTGATAATTATATTCCTTAGAGAAGGTAAGCATATGTTTCAACAAAATTTTAGTTTTCATATTTCTTTATGATATATATGTATGCCTCTGTCACCAAGAAGACGGATCGAAAAGCGATTTCAATCGGTCGTCCAGTTAAAGATATAAGAAGATGTGGTATGAGTACAAATGATACAACTCTAGTCACAATTTGTAAAAGTAACTATTATAGGTCAAAGTACGGTCTTCAACATAATAGTTATCAAAGGTACCAGGATTATAATTTAGTACGCCAGACGCGCGTTTCGTCTACATAAGACTCATCAGTGACGCTCATATCAAAATATTTATCAAGCCAAACAAGTACAAAGTTGAAGAGCATTGAGGATCCAAAATTCCAAAAAGTTGTGCTAAATATAGCTAAGGTAATCTATGCCTGGGATAAGAAAATCCTTAATTTTTCGAAAAATTCAAAAGTTTTGTAAACAGGAAATTTATAAAAATGGCCACATTATTGATATTCATGTCAACACCGAAGTGTTGACTACTGGGCTGGCGATATCCTCGGGGACGAAACGTCCACCAGCAGTGGCACCGACCCAGTGGTGTTAATAGTTATCAAAGGTACCAGGATTATAGTTAAGTACGCCAATCGCGCGTTTCGTCTACATAAGACTCATCAGTGACGCTCATATCAAAATATTTATCAAGCCAAACAAGTACAAAGTTGAAGCTTTGGCCCACACCAAACAGCAAGCTATAAAGGGCCCAAACAATGACCAGTGTAAAACCATTCAAACAGGAAAACCAACAAATCTATATAAAAAAAAAACCCATGAGGAACGAGAAACACTTATGAACCACAACAACAAACGACAACCACTGAAGATCCCCCGAACATCATACGGTATGCCTGTATGTATTGAACTGTTAATCTATTCAATAGTATATGAAGTGATCTGATTTTTTAGTTCTTCAATGAATATTGGTGCCTTTTATAATCGAGTTCACGTTACCTTCCTTGATGATTCACATGTTTGTATTTTTCATAGGATTACACCCTAATCATACGTGTCGTTCGTATACACCTCGTTTTGACTTATTTTTTCAACACTTACACATGTGATATTGTATTTTAACTTTCCATGGACACTCCACAAACTTGAAAGAGAGATAAAGTTTTTCATCTACATCGTACCATTGAAAGACAAAACATGATTTCATTCACTATATTGTTGCGGCAGTGATATTTTGCTTGCAAAAGGCTAATTCTGAATTCAGTACCATTTTGCAGAAATCTCTTTCACTAACCTTCGACAACATCATATTCCAACTTTACGAATTAAGGACAAATAAAGACTTCGCTTTTATCAGAATGACTGCGCTACAACCAAAACAAATCAATGGTGTTTATAGACGAGAGAACCATATTCATTAATAAATTTAAAAAAAAGTTCGACCACAAAGACAAAGAAGGTCTATTTTTAGTCTGATATTGAAGCACTATGATTCAGTTCCGACCTTATTACTTTTAAGCATCTCAAATGTTATCATAAATTGAATATATCTGTCGATAATTGTGATTTATGTGCTGTTTCAACAGCAGTCCGAATTAATGTATTATAAAATAACTATCATATTATCTTAGTATAAATGATGAGTTTATTTGCCCCTCTGAAGTGATTTCTTATTATACATATGCTAGTTTTAAGATCATAACTATAATTTGTATCATGGAATAAGATAATCATTGAAATAATACCAAATCATCAACAGAGGATTTGCTGGTTTTATTTTAAAGATTTTTAACTTTACATATATATACTTACTACTAGTATAAAATTGAAACTCTACTTTAAAAAAGACTTAGATACATTTTTCAGGTTGCTTTTTAACATATTTTTCTGATAAAGCTTGTATATTTTTCTTTGTCTTGTGAGTAACGTAGAAATGTAACAACGATGTAGTTTTGAAAAATCATTGAAACAAATCCAATAGCCATGGTATGATACAAAAGAACCTTTTCCTTATTTGACGTTTGACTGAATACCAGTCTTTTACTCTGTTTTAATGTCGTCTGCCGCCTTTGTATTGTCTGGAATGGGAGCGCTTTAATACGACATCTTCCCATTAACTGATTAGTTTTGAATGATAATTCATCCTTTTTTCGCAATAAATGTTCCGACAGTTTGACCGAAACATTATAAACAAGCTGTAAATCATTATGTTTATAAACATCATTAACTAAGGTTTTCTTATCGACGTACTAGTCAGTATTTGTCTTTGGATGTATCTGGAAAGAGTATTCCTTAATTAACACACCCTCAATGTTGTTACATGTATGATATGCTATACACTTTAATTGAACTGGATGACGTTAAATCTGGTCGTCATAGTTTCTACTTTTCTTCGAATTTGGAAGAGGGTCTTTTTACCCTTTCGGAGACCCTAGGATCACTCCCTGTTTTTGGTGAGGTTCGTTTTACTCAGTATAGTTTCTATGTTGTGTTAAGTGGAATTGTCAATTTGTGTTCGACTTATATGTTTGAACGGTACTTTTCACAAAGGTTCTAATTTCCATAGTATTCTTTAAAACCCTACAAGAAATCGTAAATTCCTACAAGAAACTGAAAACCTATGTATTTGTTTAATGAATTAGATTGAACTATCGAACAATTAAAAAGAAAAGATGCATGGTTTATATTGAATACATCTACAACATGTCGGTCTTTTGTATTTCACTGACTGAAGAGTACAATTTATAAAGTAACGTTAAGGTTTCACGTGTTTTTTTCAGTAGCTTGTAATCGAATTAACAGCCTATCAATTTAATTACACCTTACACAATCTTGCAATGACTGTATAATTAGAACAAGAAAAACAACACTGGGTTGTTGTATGAACTTTTTATTTTGAGAACAGAAACGAGGCAACGTCATATTTTATAAACCATTTTATTTTTAAGTTAGTGTATTATGCTCAGTATCTGATATTCAAATATTACCCACACATTGTGTCATAATGACAGAATTATTTTCATATTTCTTCCTATGTGACGTTTATATTTTCTGACGTCATAAACGCGAAACAATGAATGTGGTTTTTAAATTTGGAAGATGTTTTTTGTGCTTTTTTGTTAAATATTTGTTTGGTCTGAGATTGTGACATAATGATGACTACTATACCCATATTGTGACTATTCTACCTATTATGTCTGTTTTGTTCACACATCGTTGTAAATATAATGGAATGTGATGCGACTGTCATACAAGTGAGAGGTTTAGCGCTATAAAACCAGGTTAAATCCACCATTTTCTACATTTGAAAATGCCTGTACCAAGTCAGGAATATGACATTTGTTGTCCATTCGTTTGATGTGTTTTATCATTTGTTTTTGCCATTTGATTAGGGACTTTCCGTTTTAAATTTTCCTCGGAGTTCAGAAGTATTGTGATTTTATTTTTTACCATGTAGACAGAAGCATCTATTTATACTATTGCATGCTATTGTGAATTAGTTTTTTAATCAAACTAAAAACTGTATAACATAAATTGACTTCAAATAAATATGTCACTACAGTCCCAAATTCATTGATGTTTTATCTGATTTTATTTAAAATTACCAATAGCCTCATATATTTTCAAAAGACTTTTAGAAAGGTTTCTTTGTTTGACTAGACAATTTCCGGCATTCCTTATATTTCAAACTAGTAAATACCATCTAAATATGTAAAAAGTAAAATAGAAAAAATACTGAATTCTGAGGAAAATTCAAAAGGAAAGTCCCTAATGAAATGGCAATACAAAAAACTCCAACACACCAAAAGAGTGGGTATCAACTGTCATATTCCTGACTTGGTACAGGCATTCGTGTGCAAAAATAAGTATAGTGGGTTTCCTAACTGTGAATGGTATTTCAGAACGGTAAATGATTTGAGTAACGATCAAACCATTTAAATTCCTGTTACCTAAATATCAAAGTATACTATACAGACTGTAGAACAAGCATGGAGGTACGCATACTACAGATAATTACACAAGTTGTATGAGTCAAGAAGTTCCTGTAGTTATACCGTTCAACATTTCAGCTGTTCAGTATTTCTCCAAACATTTCATTGTTATTTTTACAATGTATCTATAAAAAACAATAATTGTATATATTCTGGCGACGACACCAAAAAAGAGACAATCAAATACTATAAGAAAAAAGGTTTTATTAAAAACGTCAGAGATAAAACACTTGTACCCGTTTAAAATAAAATTCATCAATAAACTCAAGATCTGTTTACTTTCATTTAAAGGGAGATTTAAAATTGAAACATTAGTATGGGTTACGGAACCCCTGAAATTATTTAATCAATTTTATTATTAACTGAAACTCTGTAATTCAAAGTAAGCTCTGCTCTAAAAGAAAGTTTTGACATTTTTTCTCACAAATTTCTGCGTGTTGGAAAGCAAGTTTAAAAAAATTAATTGCGTTTCATACATTGGCATTAGTTGCAAAGAAGT
Source organism: Mytilus edulis (assembly GCA_019925275.1). Taxonomy (NCBI): domain Eukaryota; kingdom Metazoa; phylum Mollusca; class Bivalvia; order Mytilida; family Mytilidae; genus Mytilus; species Mytilus edulis. The sequence continues at coordinate 81,879,083 of CM034355.1, forward strand.
TTAAATGCTGATAATTAAAGTACAACAGATAAGGTAAGTTTTGCATAAAGATAAATTGATATGCAATTTTAAACAAAAAGAATTTTAAAATATTTGAAAATACGCATACTGTATAGATTTCATTAGTATTTATGATGATTCGATCTAAAACTTTGCAAGCTACAATTAATTAAATGTTGACATAATGTAGATCATCACAGGTTTTGGTCTAAAATCAGTTTGTATGAGTAGCCTATTCGACTTTTCAGAAATAGTTATCAGCGTGCTATGATTATGACGTAACTTCGGCATGCGATGATGGTGGCGTTACGTACAGATTAACTATAGATTATAGTAACGCCACGGTTTATAGGAATTATCACTTAATCGACAATTATATAGTCCAAAATCACATAAAGGGTTGACCAGGGTTTATAAATATGGTCACCTGCACTTTTCCCATCCGACAGTAAAAAGAGGTAAAGAATAGTTTCCGTTTGACTATGCATGATGCATATATATGCGCCTCTGGTAGGATTTGGGACATTTGGTTAGATGTTTCATAATGAAATAGTGCCACAATCTCCCAGTGTATGTAAATACACTCTAGCACCATCTCTTTTTGGTCTGTATGTAACTTGTGGATTTGAAAACAAAAGTGAGCCAATTCTTCTAAGAAACCGATCGTGCTTTTTAAAAGAAATTTTACAAATGAGGCTGTTATATATAAAAAAAGAAGATGTGGTATGATTGCCAATAAGACAACTCTCCACAAGAGACCAAAATGACACAGAAATTAACAACTATAGGTCACCGTACGGCCTTGAACAATGAGCAAAGCCCATACCGCATAGTCAGCTATAAAAGTCCCCGAAATGACATTGCAAAACAATTCAAACGAAAAAAGTAACGGCCTTATTTACATAAAAAAAATTAACGAAAAACAAATATGTAACACATAAACAAACTACAATCACTGAATTACAGACTTGGGACAGGCACATACATACATAATGTGGCGGGGTTAAACATGTTAGAGGAACCCCAATCCTCCCCCTTACCTGGGACAGTGGTATAACAGTACAACATAAGGATCCATAAGAACGAACTATAAAAATCAGTTGAAAAAGGCTTAACTCAGCAGATAGACTAAAATACAAGTGGACGTGGCCGGGTACTTGTACATCCCAATAACAAAAAGATACTAGAAACAGACCTGAGAGTACTCGCAGTTAACTGACAGCTAGTTCAAAGCCATTAACAACTAATAAAAAAAATCATGCATCTAAGACTAAATTATCAATCCGTACATATTCAACATCCAATGGATTTAGTGTAAAGACGTCATAAACAGTCAGAGAAAAACATGACATTGTGCAATGCCAAGATACAGGTATCGACAGATTGTAGATCGATGAGTGTGTTATATGTATATAGCATACTAGTAATATTTAGTTTGCTTTTAATTTACTGATAACAAAATCAATATTTATACCAATAAAAACAATATTCAATGATCTTATTACAATATTGAATTGGTAACCTTTTAGAATAAGTTTATTTAAAGGAGCGATAAGTTTTCAAGGATCATTTCTAAATTTTTCAGGCACGGTAAACAACATTTCCGTAAAAATGAGAATGTGCTATCCCGTTTGAAATAAGTTTTCTACAGGTAGAACCAAACTTCAAAACCAAATCTTTATATCTTAGAAAAATTTAGTAAAGGTTTTAAGAAATTTATGGTAACGATATACCTGGTTAAAAAATTTACCAGTAATACATAGATTACGTTCGTTAAAATAAAAACGACACAACAGACACGCACATAGCGAACGAGCTGTGAAAAACAAACTCCGTAAGATGGTGTCAAAGGAACATCACCATCTAAAAATGGAAAATTAACAATTGAAAACGAAAAATCGTCTATTTTGTCGTAAATTTTAGTGGAATTTCCCGTTTAAAACCGAAATATCTAAATCTAGGAAAGGACAGTTATTACCGTTTAAATTTGATTTATTTAAAGTAAGTTTCTTGGGGTACCTTTCTGCAGTATTTTGAGAAAATTCTTGATTATTTAACGAAAAAATATCATCAAGATAACGGTAAGTGTTGTTGAATTTATCAATTAAATGCAATTTCGACGGGTCTCTACTGAGTTTAGTCATAAACTGATTCGTAACAGTACAAAAACAAGTCTGATATGAAAGGGGCGCAATAAGTGCCCATAGGGATACCTACAACCTATCGATAAACTTTGTTGCCGAAACGTACATAAAAATTATCAAGGAGAAAATTAACAGCTTCGATCATCTCATCACACCTCCAGTAAGTATATCTAACATATTTACCTTTCTCATTAGAGAAGAAGGCTTTAAATGAGTCGCAGTAAATATATTTGCATTCAGATTTACCAAACGACCATTTAATCAAATAGGAAAAAATCACCCACCATGACAGCATTTTGTCCAATCACAGAAAGGATTTTTGAGCATGCGTATTCTGTTGCCATAGTTAAACGTCCTTAAGTTCAAAGGGCACAAACCGAAACTATACCGACTACGTCGGAAAAAGTCCACCAGAATGAAAAGCCCACAGTAAAAAACCTGTTGAAGAACTTCTGTTCTTGTTGCACTAGTGAGATCCGTGTGTTAATGATAATCAATAATAAAATGCTATTTATATCCTTTATAAAGTAATAATCGAAAAAACGATGACAGGAGTGCAAAACCTGGGATCTCATTTCAGCTAGGTGACATATATTGTTGTTATCTAGAAATAAAAAGTTTACAATTGGAATATTGGAGTCATCTCTTTTGTTGTAAAGTGAAAATTTTGGCCCATATTCACTGTCCATTTCAATAAATAAGTCAAGATATGAGTTACACATAGCTGTATCTGTGATATCCTTTGTGAATCTAATAGTCTTTTCTCATGCAAGTTTAGGGATTTCCCATAGTTAGGCAAATAAAAACCCAATACTTTGATTTATTGCTAATCATTTTATGCCATTATAGGATGAACACAAAAGAAAAAAATAAATAAAAGCTCACACGTTCCACGGTTAAATTATTTTTGTGAGTACTAAAACCTCAAAATTATCTCAGACTGTCGGATAACATAAGCTACAAAGATGAAACAGAATAAAATTACAGTCAAACAATCATGTTTAATACATATTCATGTACAGGAGACGAAGCACTGTACACGTAAAACTGGTGCTGGACAATACGTATCTAGTATAATAATTTACATATAGATACTAAAAACTTGTTTTCAAGTATTTATTGCTGGCAGAATAATTACCCATTCGTTGATACTAATAGACGCGTTTTATTTTATTTTTGTAACCTACATTGTATATCTGAGGTTTATCCTGCTTGTTTTGTTTGAAGCATTTATAATTTATATAAATGAACGTTTTTTACTGGTTTATCATATAGCACACACGCATACATAACAGGACTCAGGCTTATGTTCTTTTTCACAAACATGTTCTTTTCTTTATCGTGAATTTTTTATCAGAATTGAATCGTTTAACCTGTCTTTTACGATATTCAATATTTATACAAAACAACATATTTTATCGATTCCAAGTAAACGAAAAACAATGATAACGACAACATTGTCATTAATTCAGATCTATATACCAGTCATGACAAGATCACATCATACTTTTGGTACGCGCATTCATTGCTTAACTCTGCTTTTGACAGTTTTAATGCATTCATTTTTGAGTGCGGTATTTTTACTCTTCATTATTTATTCTACATTTTTTTTCGAACATTTTTTATTGTTTTGATCAAGATGTCATTGTTCTGTTGTGCAATAAAATTCTGATTACATCCCTTAGACCATTAGTCAGTAACATCATATGCGAACAGTAATTTCTACAATTTTCCGTAATAAATCTTTCCCGACCACTTCATTAAGGGCAAACATTATGTTGTTCAATTATATGCAAATGGTAGCCTTCATATGCAGAAGAAGTTGCATCTTTACTGAAAGGATAAGAAAGACTTATTACAATATAAATTACAATTAATGACTAACGTACTAGTAAATACACACAAAGGTATCCCCAAAACGCAGTTAACTTTGGTATTTGTACTGAGATTGACAACGATGAAAAAGGAACATTGGACGTAGCTGTGTATTTACACATCATCAAAAACATTAGAACAAACTCTCTTTTATTTAGCAAGAATTGGAAAAGATTGTTTATTTATTTGTTTTATTGGAAAAAGAAGTCATTTGATGTGGTTTAAAAATGTAACACACCAAATTACCCTATACAACTTGACAAAGAATCAGTAAAAAGAGGTACGACCATTTTCCTTGATTTTTCCTTAATACCAGGACAATTTTCAATGAGTTTTAGAATATTCACTTAAATTAATAGAATCAAAGTCTGTAATGCCTGTGTAGTCTGTGAGTTGTTTTCTTCAATTTTTACAAAATCATAATTTGACCAAGTTATCAATGTCGAAACGCAAAATTTAGTTTTGGAATATTACATCCTTCAATGCAAAATATTATAAAAGACATGTAAAATAAGCAAATGGTAAAGAAGAAAACACCGAACTTCTAGAAAAATTCAAAACATAAAGTCCATAATTCAAAGGCAAAATCAAAAGCTAAAATACTTCAAACGAATGAATAACAACTGATATATTCCTGACCTGGTACTGCGGGGATTTTCTTATGTAGAAAATGGTGGATTAAAGATGGTTTTATAGCTAACTAAACCGAGAACTTGTATGACTATCTCATACAATGCCAGTATATTGACAACGATGTATGAACAAAACAAAAAGATCCATGTGAACAATTTTGTAACCAACCATAGCAACATGTAGAGCTGAACTACGCTTTGATTTTATTGAAGTTTGTAAAAATGCTTGTACATTGTGATATATAAAATCTTTGCAAAAGTGTTTGATAACTTTTACATTTTGACCAGAAATTTGAACTTAGTCTTTGATCTGACTTTGTTTGTATTATGCTGCTTTGAAATTTTGTTTTGTGACTAATTTGTGATGTTTTTCTTTTTGTACAATGGTTATATTATTTCTCTTCGGTTATCTTTCTTTAACGGCAATTGTTTCAAAAAATTATAGGTCATCTAGTTCTAAATCTCAATGTTTTATAACAATCTTACGAGGATTTATTTGACATCGTTGAATTTCGTCCACTACTCCGCTGTATATCCATCCTATTAAGATTGTAATACGTAGGATTACGTTCAATAACAAGAAAAGGAACTCATATCTGATCAGTACAGTTCATCTACACTATCTGATGTAGCTTTTATGTATAGACGGTTTTATTACTGGGAACACAGCTTGGCAGCTTAGAAATGGAGACTAGTTTAAGTACAGAGTTTGTTCACTTTGATTATAAATTTATTGGTATTGGTCAGATTTAAGGAAAAAGTTGAATGTTTAATGAAATATTCTAAACATTTATAACACAAATATAGCAACATGAATTGTGTATCTTGTCGATGCCCATTCTCACTAATGTTGAAGTTCATATGGTCTGTTTGATCCTGGTCTTCAGAATTGAGTTCCAATGACTCCAGTTGTTTATGGTCTTCCGAACGGGCATACTCACATAATTGTCAACCTGTTGGTTATATAAAGAAAAGATATCGATATCAAAAGGATATCCAAACTTATAAGTCGAAAATATGCCGGCATAAAAAAGAAGACCAAAGACTAATAATACACAAAACTAAACACTGAGCAACACAAACCCCATCAAAACTGGTGGTGGTCTCAGATGCTGCTGAAGGGTATGTATATCCTGCATCACTAGGGGCAACCGTCGTGCCGCTCATATAAGTATAAACCGTATGACAAGTTTTATTCGGTAGGTCACATCCGGGGACTAGAGGACGTGATATCCCTCGTCATCTGACTACTAGCGTCCGTAATGGGTTTAATTGATTTTATCGCTATTTTGTGCATTTTTCTTTTGATCTTTTTTTGTGATAGTTTTCATATCATGCTTCTTGCTTGAGATGGAAAAAATATCGCTAGAAACTAAGGAGGCCACGTGGCGTTGCTAACGAAATTGACATGAAATTGACAACGTCGTCATAGGTAAAATAGCGATAAACAGATTATCATTGGTCATCTCAACTCGATTGCTTTTCTCACTTTCGCTGTACCAGCTCAAGCGAGAAAATCAATCTCGTTGAGATGATCAACGATAATCTATAAATATCGAGGAAATCATTATGAGAAATACAAGCACCGGAACATTTCATTACACTGCTGGAATTTTGTTACACAGAAATGGAAAGTAGCTGGAATCATCTCTTTTGTCGTAAAAAAATGTTTTCATCCGAACCCCATTACAAATTTCAAGATGTGTCAAGATATGAACACAATAACTGTATTTGTTGTATCTTCTATCCAAGTTCGATAAGATTGATGCTTTCAGCATAGTTTACCAAACTTTATATCATTTAGTTATTCTAAGAAGCTGCTGTATGAAGTCAGGCTTATGTGAATAAAGGAACAAGTCGGTAAGAAGAGCATATTTGGTTCTTATTGTTTGTTAAAAAAAGGCGTGCCCCAAAACGTAACAGATATGTTGCCAATCAAGAATTCAATGATCTTGAAAATATCAGTTTTATAGAATTTAACTAAAATATAAATTACGGGTTCAGTAAGTTGGCGTACGAAGCTCGCTTACACAAAAAAAGTCTTGTCTACCAAAATGATATTGTATCACGAGAAAAATAAAACGTGTAAAACATTGAATAGCATTAAATAAAAAGAGCCTAATATAAACAGGACAGCCGTGGTTTTATCACAGTTACATGATTTGATTTACGATAAATTTATAGACAATAAATTACATGCATAATGTCAACAACGAAGCGCTATCGTTTGAGCCGGGTTGTAAGTTTAGAAACTGAGATACTTTAACAATAAACCAGGGGCCTGTTTCACGAAGCTATCCTAAGACCTAAGATATTTTGAATTCAATTTGTCCCTGTATCGGTTATAATAACGAATTTCATTGTTGACCGCCAACCTATAATTTTGTTACGAGAAGGAAAAGGAGAACAGATAAATAGATAATAATTGTACAAGCTTTATTACAACTTGAAATGTAGACAACTATGAAACAAATAAAAAACCAACCATATTTTTTTACCTGGACAATGGATTATTCGTTATTGTTTGTCTTTGTTAGTGGGTCTGTAGGGAAAGACGGGTATATATTATACTGTCCAGTGCTTTAAAGTTACACATCGTTTCCTTTGTATGCATTATTTCCCAGAAATTGGGTCTCAAGAATATCTGATAAGGGTTATTCCAAAACACGAGTCATGCGCACGGAAATCCATTCATTTTGGTTTTTGTTAATAAAGACTTGTTAACGCTCTTATTTATTCCATCATTCAATATTGCAAAAGGACTTTAATATATTGGTTTTATCATATTTTCTGTCTAACACATGGATGTAACGTTAGAATTACATAACAACATAACATTATTAGCTTGTTAGTGTACTAGATTCATGCGATATTAACTACTAGTACCATTTTTGTCAGATATTCAATTTGTGATAGTTTATCTGACCTTTGAATACTACAATGATAGTGTCTTATGGGCATCAATCAAGATGTTACCGGGTAAAAACATACTTCGAATATATATATATGACACTATTATAATAATCATTGTAGTATTCATTATGTATATAAACGTGTCAGTGTTCGATGGATGGAAGAATACGTATGTATATACACTGAAACAGCATGCACAAAAATATAGATACATGCAGAAAAATGTAGAGCTCTTGAAAAAGGTTTCTATTAATAAGGGTTGTACATGTAGTTGAAAGTCTTGACATAGATTCACTTATCTGAAGTTTTGAACACAACTTGTATAATTTATTGTTATACCCCCGCTTTGCAAAAAGTGGGAGTATACTGTTTTACCTCTGTCTGACTGTCTGTCTGTCCCTCCGTCAGCCCGTTAGTCCGTCCGTCCGTTCCATGTTTATTTTTTGTCGCATCTTTTATAGGAACTATATACAAGGATTTCTTAAATTCGGTTTCAGTGTTTATTATATGAGTCAGCATTACCGTGCGGTGGGTTTTCAGATTCACCACTCAACAACTTCCTGTTTACATTATACTTTTAGCGGGCGGGGGTATCATTAGTGAGCAGAAGATCAAAGATTCATCTTTCCTGTATTGCGATTCTCTATAATTCACATGACTGACATAGCATGGACTTCGTGTTCCACTTATTACCATTCGTCACGTAACTGGGAATCTATAAGGATGTACAACAGTACTTAATAAAGACGGCAAGATTTATATATCAGCTGATTAAGTGCTATGAGCTTGTTTTCAGTAATTTGGAGTATTCTGTGATTTTATCTAGCATTGTTTTACGGAAGCTATGTTTTTAGTATAATTTAGGATTTATCCCTGTCTTTTTCCGACGTAGTTGTTATAGTTTCTGTTTGTGCCCTTTGAACTTAAGGACGCTTAACTATGGCAACAGAATACGCATGCTCGAAAATCCTTTCTGTGATTGGACAAAATGCTGTCATGGTGGGTGATTTGGTTGTGTTTGAAAAAACTTCTCGTTATCTATATCGTGATGGAAAGCAAGTGAAAAACTATAAATATTTGAACTAGATCTAACAAAGATTCATATTTTTATTAAAATAATTGTTTCTCAATAGCTCTTTGCATTCGTGACAGCTGTTTATTCGGGACAATTATATAATTTTTAATGTAAACTTTGTTGTACGAACGTACATGACTTTTAGAACGCACCTACGCATGTGAGATTTCAGCGGGGTTTTGGTGAATGTAAAGATACGAGGACCGAGAATACTGAACACAAACAGAGAAAACGTTATTTAAATGGTATCTTTGTGCTTCTAAAGGTTATCGAAATGATAGTTTTAAACATATACTCAAATTTAAATACGTCGTATATCTTTTTTAAAGATAGTTCCTGTTTTATTTTTTCATTGAGAGAGAATACAAGATTGTAAAAGCTGTGGTTCTCTTAAATTGAATCATAAAACAGTATAACTGTACATGAACGAATTTTGTGTTCAATACAGGTATTCGTAGTCGTTTAAGAAACAGCAGGTACAGCTCCGTTTTATCAATACAGATTATAAATATAAGCAGAAGTGCATTACTAGGGACTAGTCATATGGATGATAACACTTAACTGGCTTATTGGTTTTATGAATTTGAAAATTTATTTTGACCATTATTTTGTGACATGATCTCCATCGAGATAGAATAAAAAAAAAGTCACAAAGGTCTTTAAAGTGTTTCATGATCTGTCTCTGAACATATGGAACAATACAATTAAACATTGGTATACATCAGATTTGGTTGACCCATCGAGTGATTTCATTTTGATCGAATCATGGGTTTAATTATGTGAGAATATGAAAACAAAAAACATAGACAAAGTTAGAAGTTCTTAGAATATAAAAACGTTCAACCGAGCAAAGAGTGTAATTGTCTTCTATCAAAAGTCTGAGAACTGACCTTGTAGGGAGATATCAAAAGCCGTAATGTTGCTTTTCATTTGAAGGTTAAAGTCCCTTTATTCCGGAAAAAAAATCTGAAAATTTTCCAAATCAAAAGGGAGTTTGCAATAACTTATAATACAAAACTTAAGAGTTTGATACAAGCATACTAGAGTAAGAGCGTGATATGTGAAAAATTGCCTATAATCTTACGGTAAAGTTTCCATAAACCTGGATTGACAAATCGTAAAACTTTCAGACATACTAACGAAAATGTAAAGTTAAATGTAAATTGATCCAAGCTTTGCTGAGTTGTTGCGCGGATACATTTTTTGAGAACAATGGTCTTAAATCTAACGGTTAATGGTTCCTATAACCATGGAACGTGAAACCGATTGTTTTTGTTTAATTAAATCGAAAACGGGCTTAAATATTTCATAAAAGTTGCATACTTGATCAAAGCATTCTATGGCTTTTGTAAGCAATGTGCCAGGGAAACGGACGAACGGAAGTGACGGTCTATGGTTTACCATAATACGTACCGTCCCGTTATACCATAATATGTATGTCCCGTTTTTTCTGTGAATCTAATGCAGTATAATATCATAAATACAGATACTGATATATAACATATGTGAGTAATAAGCTTTCGCATGAGTATTCATCAGGAAATGTAAATTAATTAACCCAACGGTCAGCAGGATCTACTTTTAATTAACTCCAGTAATATTTAATTCTGTCTGCCAACATTTCAAATGCTCTCATTCTATAAAGTGTGTTTATCAGATTGAACTTAACAACTAAAAAGAAACATGCTTTCTTATTTTCTTAAACAATTGTAAGATCGATACGGTTGTGAAAAGTGTTAATTTTAATGTTTTATCACCTGTCTGTGATATATAACTTAGACATGTAATGGACAGCTATTAAGTAGCATGTTTAGAGAATAAGTTTTTGAAATTATTTACAAAATGTGGTAGTTTAAACGAAAACTGACGTTATCGGTCCTTATGTACTAAATATCAAAACTTTGGTTCAAATTATGTGCTGACGGCATGTCGGATTCCTCTTTACGATAAAAGATGCTGTTACCTTTTTTCTGATGTGATTGAGCTATTTAGATTAATTATTCGTGTTTTATCATGTTCTAACTGTGAAAAGTAGCTTTGATTGGGTGATTCGTTTTACTATACATTGAACAGTTGGACACGTCAAATAGTGCAAGGAATTTAATGGAAATTCATCGTTGTCGTCAACTAATGGATATTTTTCAATTAAAAGTATATTAAATCAATATATGATATACGAATTATAAAAGACAACCGATCCTCTAATGATGTATACTTTATTGTGGAAAGTTGAAAATTAATTCATATTTTTAATAGCATTGCATTTTCTACACTGAATCAAGGAACTCGGGGAAAATGTCACTTACTATTTGCCTGTATTGAACCAGGAATGAGTTATTACCTTAAAAGTTTAAGAAATGCCAGCGTTGGCTATTCTAATGTCATTTTTTTTCATCATTTGTTTTGGACGAATCCCAGATGAGCAAAATTTACTGGAAGTTTTGTTAAAAGACTACAACCCAGGTGCAAGACCCGTATTCAACGCTTCTCATATATTATTGGCTAAATTTGGATTAACACTCATTCAGATCTCAGACATGGTGAGTAAAATATTTTTTATTTCTATTTTTCAGTTTTGGGTTTACACCGTTCACAGCAACTGCCAGATGAACAGCGTTTATTGGAGTATATATTAGACCGTTATAATACTGCATCCAGGCCGGTTTATGATGCCTCCAAAAATGTCACTATCAGTTTCGGAATGACACTGATACAAATTGCTGATATGGTAGGAATATAAAATGGTTTTTACTTCAATGCACGTCAAATGAAAGCCCCAATTATACAATACACTTAAAAGAATTACAATCGCAGTATTTACTCTTTCACAACGAGACACAATGAATACTTATCTATTTGTTTGAATGTTTTTTTAATTTACCAGTTTACTGTTGCTTTTTTATGGAAAAAAAAAATTATGATTTATTTAAATTATATGTTCTGCAACCATTAAAAACAATATGAGAACAGGAATCTATTAGATCACCTTTCTTCCCTTTCAATTTCTTCAGATAATAACCTAACATGAAAGAACATAGAATGTATTGAATAAAGATGATTTTCATGTCTATTGAAAGCGTAAGCATATTAACTTCTGATGTTTAACATCTTAGCAGAACGTTTCCATTATTTGACTAAGCATTGATGTTAAATATTATTTGGACGCAGAATGAAAAAGATTTGCTCAAACTTACTAAATATGATACAAACTATAGGGAAATTAATAGTTTGATATGTTGTGTGGAAATGATATTGATGAAGTCTGCACTGTAAAAACAGTGTTTAGATCCTAAACACTTATCTAAACACTTCTTCTGTGTACGTTTTGAAACGCGTTTAGCATCTAAACATGTTTAGATTTCAACAAGTGTTTAGATTTCAACAAGTGTTTAGATGTTATATGTTTAGAAATATATGGTGTTTAGACCTTCCAATGGTTAGCCTATTAGTACTATGATTTCACAGGAACTACTTGTGGTACAGCACTACAGGTTGAACAGTCCACACAGTATTGTAGAATATACAATGCACGCGTACATTTCTGCTTAATGTTCTTGCAATGATTTTTACCATAATAAAATTATTTGACTTGTCTATAATCAGTAAATGACAACTGCGTCAATACAGAAATACTTACATAATAATATCATATTAGCTTGAAAACTTCAATAATGATAATAATAATATTAACAATAATAGGTTTACACATTTTATTTTTCCTGGAGACCAAAGAAAAGTTTGTAAACAATAGGACCAAGTTAAGAAAAGTCTGTAAACAATAAGACCAAGTTTTGAAAAGTCTGTAAACAATTAGACAAAGTTTAACTCTCCATTATTTTTTAAGGAAAAGCCTGTTCCAAGTCAGGAATATGACTTTTTTTTCGTTCCTTTTGATTGTTTATGTAGTCAAGTGTTTTTATACGTTTTATGGACCTTCCACCTTTTTATACAACTTGGAGTCTGGTTCTTTTGTTTTTGTTTTTTTCTGATCTAGTCTTAAACATAACATACAATCTATTCAAATTATTTCAATAATTTATTTTTAAGTCTCACTAAATGCAAACAAAAAATAAAATTATAAAATTTGATGATTTTTATCCTCAACAAAACAGAAATTGTCAGTCCATCTCCTATCATACAGGAATTTTTCATTGCGGAACAATCTTCTTTTGAATGATAAAGGCTCTTGGTGTGCAGTTCCTTTTGGTTGTCAGGTGAACTTTTGTATCCTGAAATGAAAAAATGAAACCTTCATGTACATTTGTATGCAACAGTCACTTATTCTTAGATCATGTTTATTAAAATACATTAAACAAGCTTCTTGAAAAAAATTCTTACAAAAGAAAAATGCAAATTGTAGTTAAAAAGACAATACTTTACACCTTGTACAAATGTACACATCAAAAGACAAGCAAATCAAAGGGAACAATATATAGAGCAAACAAGCATGCAAGTTTTTTTTTTATATTTTCTTATCCTATAAAACAAAATCCTTGATTTCTGAGAACTACAGCCTGTTTTTCCTATTTTATTTATTTATTTATTATGAATATATTTTTTTTTTAAATTGCCCATTTTTTTACCTATTCAACAGGATAAATATTAGAGGATGATTTAACCTCCATTTTCAATCATATTATATTTCTATTGGCAACTTAATAATATACTTATATATTTTTACTTACATCTGCTCTTGAAATTAAGTCATCCTTTTCTTTCTTCGTTGCTTTCTTTCTGACCTGTTCTTCAATTTGATCTATGATATGGATTAATTCTAGCTCTTTTCATTCCCACTACATGTACAGTGTCCCAGTCCTATAATGCATACATACAAATAATTATTATAGGTTTATATGAAAAAGAACAACTTGACAGTTATTTCTGACATTGGAGTTTGAATGTCAGTTTATTTTCAACTTTTCAGTCATGGCGTAGTCAGTTTATTTTCGAGTAATGAGTTTGAATGTCCTTTTGGATGTTTGGTATTCTTTGTTTCTCTTTGACAAATGAAGTGAAACTATAATTTCAGTGTTTGTGTAAAGGATGTTGCACTAAGGACCATTGTGATCTTATTCCTTGCAAAGTTAAAATATTTGAAACTATGATTGTATGACATTATCATATGTACAGTGTCAGTGACAGTTTAGACTATTCAATCTCATTTTAAATTTCTGAATTAGCTCATTCTTATTTTATGCTTGGTCCCTCCGACTGATTATGCGTGTATATTCGTACCACAATAGTGAACTTGAAATAGCATAGGTTAACAGTTTAACGCACATATGCCTTTTATTAGTCTGTTAAATTATGGTTTGTGCTCCTCCCCCTTTTTACGAAATCTGGATCTGCTTACCTTCCGCAGCGCTGCTGTAATAACTGTTAAGATGGCTTTTGATTCCGTCAATATTCTAATATGAAGTTCTGTATCTGTTGCATCGCCAATAGATATATATACTTGATAGATGGGATCCATTGTTTTAAAATGTTGTTTGTCTTTGGCGGGTCCGAAGGCGTCCGTATCAAATTACCACGATAGATAACTCTGTTCGTTAATTAAAGCGACTCCGGAAATTAGAGAAAATATTCACTCACATCTTCCTTATAAATACTATAAAAGATTATTTTATATGGCCATGGTATAAACAACTAATTGCTTAACTTATAAAAAAAAAAATGAAAGTAATTCAATAATCTTACAACACAAAAAAGGGAAACTCACTTGGGGAAGATGATATGATTTGTTCTCATAAATAAAGAAGCTCCGCATACTTGGGACTGAATTTTGAAAATAATTTTAATTTCAAGACAGCCACGATATCATAGTTTCACAGAATATGCTGGAATATGTAGGAACATCTGGTAAAAAGGTGAAACCAGTACTGAAATATTATAAAGTGTTTAGGTGTTTAGAAAAGTGTTTCAGAAGTGTTTAGATGCCATTTAATGTTTAGCTTAATGATAACATTCACTGATAATAACCCTGCAACACGTTTAAATTCTAAACACGTTTAGGTTTTTATGTGTTTAGATAAAAATCCGTTTAGATCCTAAACGCTTTCCTAAACACGTTTAGACCTAAACATGTTGTAGATCCGTTTCAAATCTAAACGCTGTTTTTACAGTGTGTGTGCTGCACTAGAGATGTCTTTTATGGTTATTTTTTTGTCTTGAGGTTGCTGTATATTTGATGTATAAGTTGCATCTCCTTTGTTAACAAGGAGCACGTATTTTTCCCGAAAGATTAGAAAACAACTTTTTTTACCTTTTTATGACCGTCCATTTAAGATCGAAGTAGATACTTTTAAAGCTCATGTACCTTGCATTGATTTTTCTTTACAACCAAAGGTTATAAGAATTGAACATTCAATGTAGTTGACTAAAGAAAGCTCGCAATTTTCAAATTATAACAAGTTCAGTTGTGAAATGGTGTAGAAATTAGTTAAATTATATCCGTTCAAAAGTTAAGATCCAAGACAACATTTCCAAAAAATTCTCCACACAATATTTAGGTTATAATTGATAATGGTTTAAACCACGAATGTAATCATACTTTTTCAAGGAATGATTGTCGGTGTTATACGCCCAAGCAGCATAAAAGGTCACTAAAGTATCTCGAGTAGATAAAAACGAAACGGTCGATATAAAATAAACATTGATAGTTCTTTTATGTACCTTTTGTGACTTCACTGATTTGTGAATAAAACAGGGTAGTTTGGTAAGAAAGGAACTTTTAAAACTTGCAAAGCATTATTTTTTTGGTTTTAGAATAAAACATCTAGTACTTTGGTAGGAACGGAACATTAAACAGGATAGTTTGGTAGGAACGGAACATAAAACAGGGTAGTTCGGTAGGACGGAACATAAAACCGGGTAGTTTGGTTGGAATGGAACATAAAACAGGATAGTTTGGTAGAATAAATACAGTTTATTATTACTAGTACAGCTAATGAGACATCTACAATGTATCTCCAATCTCTAAAGTCTAAATAATAAGGATGTGAACAGTTTCATGCAACTTAACAGCTTTCATTAATACACAAAACCTATACCGAATAGATTAAGCTATCGAATTCCCGGGTATGGAAAAGTTGCAACAATCCAAACCAGAAAACTAATGTCCTGATTTATGCTTAAGCTTTTAGCAAAAACAATTATGACAGAAAAAAATACTTGATTACAAGTTACTGGTTTGAGATAGGTGCATACAAATGTGATTGGGTTAAACATTTTTGAAAACTCTCAACCATCTCCCTTACCTGGGACCAGGTGTATTATGCTACAATAGAACAAGCATTACACTTTCAAAGCTTTGCGCATATAATGGTCGTCAGCGGTATAGCTTTTAGCAGCATGATAGTGCCACCCACTCCCCGTTTGGGACAAAGACATCGCCTGAAACAGTCACAACATATAGTTTAATTTACTTCTGCTTACCCTTCCGGAGCACCTGAGACCACCCTTAGTTTTTTGCCGGGGTTCGTGTTGCTAAGTCTTAGTGGTTGTCGTTTGTTTATGTGTTACATATTTGTTTTTCGTTCATTTTTTGTACATAAATGAGGCCGTTAGTTTTATCGTTTGAATTGTTTTACATTGTCATTTCGGGGCCTTTTATAGCTGACCATGCGATATTGGCCTTGCTCATTGTTGAAGGCCGTACAGTGACATATAGTTGTTAATTTCTGTGTCATTTTGGTCTCTTGTGGAGAGTTGTCTCATTGGCAATCATACCTCATCTTCTTTTTTATATTTAGTTTTCCATGTTGTGTCTTCTGTACTATTATTTGTCTCTTTGTCTTTTTATTTTTAGCCATGGCGTTGTCAGTTTATTTTCAATCTATGAGTTTAACTGTCCCTCTGGTATCGTTCGTCCCTCTTTTACATAAATATCCATCGAGACATATTTGTTTTTATATGGGTATAGCTACCTTTTACATACCTTTAAAGATGACATTTTTCTGCTACATAGAAGTTTTAATGGACAACAAAAGTTGTATCGATTCTTACTTGTCAAATTGAAAATACTTGCCTAAACCCTTCTCCAATTAATGATAGGAATACAAACATGTATTAAGGAATGGAGTTTAATTATTGGAATAGACAGCATATGATTAAAACTTATAAATAGAATTAACTGTTCAGTTATGTCTGCCCCTCTTATTTAAGATCGCTTCTCTAAATGATATGAATGACATATATTCAGGAAGACCAAACTTTTAACAATTCAACAGCTCAGAAACTGTATATTCAGTTGGACATGCCCTTTATTTACAATCTTGGTATTTCTAAATTTACAAACATGACTAAATCATCTTAACGCTTCTCTCGGAAATGATTTCAGATGAACTTATATTCTTGTTATCAACATTTGATAAGGGACTTTCCGTTTTGAATTTTCCTCGGAGTTCGTTATTTTGTTTGTTTTACTTTCTTCTTTTACAACGGATTTTGGCTGCTCTGTTAGGTCATTGTGTTAATAAAAGAATCAACATTTTGTTTGTGCATAATCTCCTCAATCGATTCAAATTAATTTTCAAAACACAATTGATATTTATATCCATATCATTATGTATGTGTATGTATAAATGACATCGTGTTATAATGATACATGTTATGTAATATTTTTCATTTTGTTCTGCGTATGCTGTGTAATAGCTATAGAAAAGTTTATTATATAGCCAGCATTGACACAGCAATTTTTGTGAATAGTTATCAAAGGTACCAGGCTTTTCTACATTGGTTAGAGGTATAGGGGGAGGGTTGAGATCTCACAAACATGTTTAACCCCGCCGCATTTTGCGCCTGTCCTAAGTCAGGAGCCTATGGCCTTTGTTAGTCTTGTATTATTTTAATTTTAGTTTCTTGTGTAAAATTTGGAAATTAGTATGGCGTTCATTATCACTGGACTAGTATATATTTGTTTAGGAGCCAGCTAAAGGACGCCTCCGGGTGCGGGAATTTCTCGCAGCATTGAAGGCCTGTTGGTGACCCTCTGCTGTTGTTTTTTATTTGGTCGGGTTGTTGTCTCTTTGACACATTCCCCATTTCCATTCTCAATTTTATTATAAATTAAAACGCCAGACGCGCGATTCGTCTACATAACACTTATCATCGACGCTCAGATAAAAACAAGTTCAAGCGTCCATAAACCTATTCTAAACGTTCATATAACAATCTATGTCAAAGAAAAAAAGATTTGATTTTTTTTTTTTTTTTCTATAAACATTTCAAGTTTTCAAAAGAATAACATTTGATTACTATCATATGAAAGTACTGATTTTGTATTATTTATACATTCAGTTTATAAGATATTGTTCATCTTCAAGACTATAGGTCATACCAGTGTATTTATTGGTAGATATGGAAATACACTCAACCATAAATGAAAGGATTGCTTATCAATATTTCTTTAGGAATAATACATAAAATCAATGTGAACAATTTGATAACATTTTATCAAAATTATTCAGAATCATCAACTCACGCCATGATCCACTTACATCATACGCTTTGTACTGTAACTCACCTTAACCAGAGGTTTCGAGCGTTAACTTCAAAGTATATTATATACTAAAGTACTGGGTGATTATTAGAATCATAATCCGTACAGTCATATTATCTGGTTTTCTACGAACGAGCTCAAATGCTTCATATTCAAAATGGATAGTCCGTGATAAAATGGCAAATCAAAAGCTCAAACACATCGAACAAATGGATAACAACTGTCATATTCCCGACTTGGTACAGACATTTTCTTATATAGAAAATGGTGGATTAAACCTGGTGTTGTAGCTAACTAAACCTCTCATTTGAATGAAAGTAGCATACAATTCCATTATATTGACAACGATGTGTGGAAAAAAAAACCCAGACATTATAGGGGAACAGCAGTCCACATTATGTTACAATCTTAATCACTATAAAAACAAACAAATATGTAACAAACGTTGTGTTCTTGTATGACCGAAACAATAGTTTACACGACGACTTGTTTTGGATAAACATCATGACGTCCGAAGTAAGTCCGGGTCAAAGTTATTAAGATCAGGTCAAGACACATGACGTCATAATTCCGCGAAAATTTGTTAACACCGACAGATGAGCAAATTGATACAGGCACGGGAAAGACTGATACATTTTGATATAGCGTAAGGGGTCGACTTGATTTTAAATTAGATTAAGCTTCAAATCCACGTCTCCTTCTGAATTCGAGATGAAGGACGCCAATATGAGTGATGTTGTTATGCTTTGATTTTTCCATTGCGTTTATGATTTCCCGCCATGATTAAATTGTCTTTACTTTCTTTTTCATTTATAAATGTGGTTTTATTATATTTACTGCGACTGATGTTTTCATTAGATATCTAACTACAAAGTTCATGATTATTATTTATATTGTTGTCAATGGTACCTTAATTCAGAAGATCATAGTTATTGCCACAAATAGTACAATTTCCATTTTGACAAAACGGAAACATCCTAAAATGACTTATAATAGCCTGTATGCTCGTTTGATTAATTTGTCATTGGGTTTACAATAGATGCTGAAGAAGTTGTAATTATGAGAACGCATGTTTTATCTGCTACTTGAATGTATTTCATGAGTTGAATGAACTCCAATAATTGACGTTTGGCATTGGTTTCTCGAAACAATAGAAAAAAGCATTCTGATAATTCAGATTGACGATGTTTTGGTGACTGAATTGATCTCGTAATAAAAGAGAACTTTAGGAGGCACCAAGAATTAAAGCTTTGATAATTAAATTGTATAAAATAAAAAGGATGAAAAATAACCATTAAAGGCTCTATAAAAAAGTATATGTTGATAAAGACAGACAACTTTTGATAAAAAGGCGAACAAACAGTCCTCAAAACCTTAAACAGAAAGTTAAAGATTGAGCCTCACGAACCTCAACAAGAACTAAGAATGAACTATATGTATGGATTACAATCCATCATCAGATAAAGTTATATATGACAACGCTTTCCAGTATAACTTATGCTTCTTTTAATCTACGGAACCAAAGACAGCCGCTATTTCATTTCTGATCTTTATCGTCATCTCTTTGTAATTGTTGAAGCTTTTAAAATAATTTTCAAAGGATTTATATCAATATAAATGGACATATCCGGGCAAATCCTTATCTTAATATAATCTACAAATGTAGTTAAGCTTAATTAAGTAATGCTTACAACCACGTCATTTGGACACTGTTGGATAATTGTCTCATTGGCAATCATACCACATTTGGTCTTTGTTGGATAGTTGTCTCATTGGCAATCATACCACATTTGGTCTTTGTTGGATAATTGTCTCATTGGCAATCATACAACATTTGGTCTTTGTTGGATAATTGTCTCATTGGCAATCATACCACATTTGGTCTTTGTTGGCTAGTTGTCTCATTGGCAATCATACAACATTTGGTCTTTGTTGGATAATTGTCTCATTGGCAATAATACCACATTTGGTCTTTGTTGGATAATTGTCTCATTGGCAATAATACCACATTTGGTCTTTGTTGGATAGTTGTCTCATTGGCAATCATACCACATTTGGTCTTTGTTGGATAATTGTCTCATTGGCAATCATACCACATTTGGTCTTTGTTGGATAGTTGTCTCATTGGCAATCATACCACATTTGGTCTTTGTTGGATAGTTGTCTCATTGGCAATCATACCACATTTGGTCTTTGTTGGATAGTTGTCTCATTGGCAATCATACCACATTTGGTCTTTGTTGGATAATTGTCTCATTGGCAATCATACCACATTTGGTCTTTGTTGGATATTGTCTCATTGGCAATCATACACACATTTGGTCTTTGTTGGATAGTTGTCTCATTGGCAATCATACAACATTTGGTCTTTGTTGGATAATTGTCTCATTGGCAATCATACCAACATTTGGTCTTTGTTGGATAGTTGTCTCATTGGCAATCATCCCACATTTGGTCTTTGTTGGATAGTTGTCTCATTGGCAATCATACCACATTTGGTCTTTGTTGGATAAGTTGTCTCATTGGCAATCATACCAACATTTGGTCTTTGTTGGATAATTGTCTCATTGGCAATCATACCACATTTGGTCTTTGTTGGATAGTTGTCTCATTGGCAATCATACCACATTTGGTCTTTGTTGGATAGTTGTCTCATTGGCAATCATACCACATTTGGTCTTTGTTGGATAGTTGTCTCATTGGCAATCATACCACATTTGGTCTTTGTTGGATAATTGTCTCATTGGCAATCATACAACATTTGGTCTTTGTTGGATAATTGTCTCATTGGCAATCATACCACATTTGGTCTTTGTTGGATAATTGTCTCATTGGCAATCATACCACATTTGGTCTTTGTTGGATAATTGTCTCATTGGCAATCATACCACATTTGGTCTTTGTTGGATAATTGTCTCATTGGCAATCATACCACATTTGGTCTTTGTTGATATTGTCTCATTGGCAATCATACCACATTTGGTCTTTGTTGGATATTGTCTATTGGCAATCATACCACATTTGGTCTTTGTTGGATAATTGTCTCATTGGCAATCATACCACATTTGGTCTTTGTTGGATAAGTTGTCTCATTGGCAATCATACCACATTTGGTCTTTGTTGGATAATTGTCTCATTGGCAATCATACAACATTTGGTCTTTGTTGGATATTGTCTCATTGGCAATCATACCACATTTGGTCTTTGTTGGATAATTGTCTCATTGGCAATCATACCACATTTGGTCTTTGTTGGATAGTTTATTGTCTCATTCGGAATTTCATCAATCTACAACATTTGGTCTTTGTTGGATAATTGTCTCATTGGCAATCATACACATTTGGTCTTTGTTGGATAGTTGTCTCATTGGCAATCATACCACATTTGGTCTTTGTTGGATAGTTGTCTCATTGGCAATCATACAACATTTGGTCTTTGTTGGATAATTGTCTCATTGGCAATCATAAACCACATTTGGTCTTTGTTGGATAATTGTCTCATTGGCAATCATACACATTTGGTCTTTGTTGGATAGTTGTCTCATTGGCAATCATACACATTTGGTCTTTGTTGGATAATTGTCTCATTGGCAATCATACACATTTGGTCTTTGTTGGATATTGTCTCATTGGCAATCATACACATTTGGTCTTTGTTGGATAATTGTCTCATTGGCAATCATACCACATTTGGTCTTTGTTGGATAATTGTCTCATTGGCAATCATACAACATTTGGTCTTTGTTGGATATTGTCTCATTGGCAATCATACAACATTTGGTCTTTGTTGGATATTGTCTCATTGGCAATCATACAACATTTGGTCTTTGTTGGATAGTTGTCTCATTGGCAATCATACAACATTTGGTCTTTGTTGGATAGTTGTCTCATTGGCAATCATACCACATTTGGTCTTTGTTGGATAATTGTCTCATTGGCAATCATACAACATTTGGTCTTTGTTGGATAATTGTCTCATTGGCAATCATACAACATTTGGTCTTTGTTGGATATTGTCTCATTGGCAATCATACCACATTTGGTCTTTGTTGGATAAGTTGTCTCATTGGCAATCATACAACATTTGGTCTTTGTTGGATATTGTCTCATTGGCAATCATACACATTTGGTCTTTGTTGGATAATTGTCTCATTGGCAATCATACAACATTTGGTCTTTGTTGGATAGTTGTCTCATTGGCAATCATACACATTTGGTCTTTGTTGGATATTGTCTCATTGGCAATCATACCATTTGGTCTTTGTTGGATATTGTCTCATTGGCAATCAACCACATTTGGTCTTTGTTGGATAATTGTCTCATTGGCAATCATACACACATTTGGTCTTTGTTTTGGATAATTGTCTCATTGGCAATCATACAACATTTGGTCTTTGTTGGATAATTGTCTCATTGGCAATCATACAACATTTGGTCTTTGTTGGATAGTTGTCTCATTGGCAATCATTCCACATTTTGGTCTTGTTGGAAAGTTGTCTCATTGGCAATCATACAACATTTGGTCTTTGTTGGATAATTGTCTCATTGGCAATCATACAACATTTGGTCTTTGTTGGATAATTGTCTCATTGGCAATCATACAACATTTGGTCTTTGTTGGATAGTTGTCTCATTGGCAATCATACAACATTTGGTCTTTGTTGGATAGTTGTCTCATTGGCAATCATACACATTTGGTCTTTGTTGGATAATTGTCTCATTGGCAATCATACAACATTTGGTCTTTGTTGGATAATTGTCTCATTGGCAATCATACACATTTGGTCTTTGTTGGATAATTGTCTCATTGGCAATCATACACATTTGGTCTTTGTTGGATAGTTGTCTCATTGGCAATCATACAACATTTGGTCTTTGTTGGATAATTGTCTCATTGGCAATCATACCACATTTGGTCTTTGTTGGATAATTGTCTCATTGGCAATCATACAACATTTGGTCTTTGTTGGATAGTTGTCTCATTGGCAATCATACAACATTTGGTCTTTGTTGGATAATTGTCTCATTGGCAATCATACAACATTTGGTCTTTGTTGGATAGTTGTCTCATTGGCAATCATACAACATTTGGTCTTTGTTGGATAATTGTCTCATTGGCAATCATACAACATTTGGTCTTTGTTGGATAGTTGTCTCATTGGCAATCAATACAACATTTGGTCTTTGTTGGATAATTGTCTCATTGGCAATCATACCACATTTGGTCTTTGTTGGATAATTGTCTCATTGGCAATCATACAACATTTGGTCTTTGTTGGATATTGTCTCATTGGCAATCATACCACATTTGGTCTTTGTTGGATAGTTGTCTCATTGGCAATCATACACATTTGGTCTTTGTTGGATAATTGTCTCATTGGCAATCATACAACATTTGGTCTTTGTTGGATATTGTCTCATTGGCAATCATCACACATTTTGGTCTTTGTTGGATAATTGTCTCATTGGCAAATCATACACATTTGGTCTTTGTTGGTAGTTGTCTCATTGGCAATCATACACATTTGGTCTTTGTTGGATAATTGTCTCATTGGCAATCAACACATTTGGTCTTTGTTGGATAATTGTCTCATTGGCAATCATACAACATTTGGTCTTTGTTGGATAATTGTCTCATTGGCAATCATACAACATTTTGGTCTTTGTTGGAAAGTTGTCTCATTGGCAATCATACAACATTTGGTCTTTGTTGGATAATTGTCTCATTGGCAATCATACAACATTTGGTCTTTGTTGGTAATTGTCTCATTGGCAATCATACAACATTTGGTCTTTGTTGGATAGTTGTCTCATTGGCAATCTACAACATTTGGTCTTTGTTGGATAATTGTCTCATTGGCAATCATACCACATTTGGTCTTTGTTGGATAATTGTCTCATTGGCAATCATACCACATTTGGTCTTTGTTGGCTAGTTGTCTCATTGGCAATCATACCACATTTGGTCTTTGTTGGATAATTGTCTCATTGGCAATCATACAACATTTGGTCTTTGTTGGATAATTGTCTCATTGGCAATCATACAACATTTGGTCTTTGTTGGATAATTGTCTCATTGGCAATCATACCACATTTGGTCTTTGTTGGATAATTGTCTCATTGGCAATCATACCACATTTGGTCTTTGTTGGATAGTTGTCTCATTGGCAATCATACCACATTTGGTCTTTGTTGGATAGTTGTCTCATTGGCAATCATACCACATTTGGTCTTTGTTGGATAATTGTCTCATTGGCAATAATACCACATTTGGTCTTTGTTGGCTAGTTGTCTCATTGGCAATCATACCACATTTGGTCTTTGTTGGCTAGTTGTCTCATTGGCAATCATACCACATTTGGTCTTTGTTGAATAATTGTCTCATTGGCAATCATACCACATTTGGTCTTTGTTGGCTAGTTGTCTCATTGGCAATCATACCACATTTGAGCGTAGTTGGGTAGTTGTCTCATCGGTAATCATACCGTTTTTGAACTATGTTGGATAGTTTTGATTGACAATCAAACCACTTGTGGACTCTATTGGATAGTTGTTTCATTTGCGACCAATCTATATTTTCATAATGGACTTAATTGGTAAAGATTATCCTTTCCTTTTCGTTGTTTTCATCGTAGATATAATATTTGAACTTTGAGCTTGAAGAAGAACAATTCATGCAAATGATTTAGACAAGGTTTCTGTAGATAATATATGGAGAACAACAACTCGTTTCATTAAAAATAACGTAAGGGTCTAAATGCAGTTTGAATTGCATCAACATAATTCCATAAACATTGAAGATCATTCTGTGATTTTTAGATTTAAACAGCAACAAAAGCGTCTTTCCTTTTGTTTAGTTTTTCAAAAATATGTGCATGGATTTTGTGTCATGAATAAATACAGAAAATCTCAGACAGGAGATTTTCTATTTGAATTCATAATTTGTTTTCTTAGAGTCGATAAGAATAAATAAATTAATTCTAATTTATATAAATGACATTTTCAAATCTGAGCCTGATGATTCAGTCAATTAATAAATGCAAATTTAGCTTAAACTCACACAGAGGTGCGAAAACCTTTATAGCACTGACAAGTTATGCATTGATTAAAACTTATGGCTTGTATATATTTTTTTTTAAATATTTGAGTGTTTTGAAGACGAGACGCGCGTCTGGCGCAAATACGAAAATCCTGGTATATATGATGAGTTTATTTAGATACAAATGCCTACTTATATAGCAAGAAATTGGTTCTGATATCTATTTATTATTATGGTATATGTTATATGTCTGGCAAACTAAATTATAAACCTGGTACCTTTGATAACTATTTACACCACTGGGTCGATGCCACTGCTGGTGGACGTTTCGTCCCCGAGGGTATCACCAGCCCAGTTGTCAACATTTCGGTGTTGACATGAATATCAATAATGTGGTCATTTTTATAAATTTCCTGTTTACAAAACTTTGAATTTTACGAAAAACTTTTTCTTATCCCAAGCATAGATTGATTACCTTAGCCGTATTTGGCACCACTTTTTGGAATTTTGGATCCTCAATGCTCTTCAAATTTCTTCTTGTTTGGCTTAATAAATATTTTGATATGTGCGTCACTGATGAGTCTGATGTAGACGAAACGCGCGTCTGGCGTACTAAATTATAATCCTGGTACCTATTAACTATTTTATAACTTCAACTAACATAAATATTTGTTTAGAAATATTTGGAACTAGATTGTAATTTTTTTCTCGTCATTTGAAATAATTAAGTATTATAATATATAAAATGCGCACTATGTACATTACCACAAAGGAAGAAGAGTTTGCATTATGGAATCGCTTCATATTTGTTAATTTAGATAAGACTTTAAACATATTGAGATAACACATCAAATTAAAACTCATCTTATCATCAAATTAATCTTTTATTGCAAATATCATACTTTGAGGATGATAACTATCTATTGCGTTTATTTGAAAACAATAAAAACGGAAATAAATATTTATTTCATATATATTGTACTGTATGTTAATTATAAGATAATTTTACTGATATAACATGAACATATGGTTCTGAAGAATTGACATCTTTATATTGAATTTAAAAAAAAAAAAAAAAAGACAATTTCACAAATGAATCATAGAAGTAGCAGCAGAGGAATGGAAACATATTTGAAAATCGGTTGATTGCGATCAATAAGTGATGAAAGCATTACGCGCAAAATGTTCATAACGGTACACACGATGTTCATAATTTGGAAGGTCCAATACAGAACAAAATAATACCAACATTAATCTCACATAAAACAAGTTTAACCATGTGAAGATAATGTGGTGAACCGATGTTATGTTTATAAGAAGCGTGTAAATTTACCAAAAAAAAAACTGTTTTCAACTACTGACCGTTAAGTGAACTATTATGCGTCATACATTTCATTATAGTAAGAGAGAGATTTGTAAAATCAACTTTGCTTGTTTTTGCTGAATCTTAGACATTTATTGCATATGTATTATATTCTTCTGTGATGGTGTATCTGAATAAATATTGTTAAAACTAACATTTCATCAAAATTAAGAAAATAAGCAATGGAAACTAACGAGAGAAAAATCTTTAAATGGTATCATTTCATTTTTGAGACGCTTAAAAGAAATTTGATCATTTCTACCAAAGAACCACATGAAGCGAAACTGATTTGATTAACGCTATGTGCCAAACATCAACTTGCACTACAAGTAACTGCTGTCATGTAGAATAACAAACATTGCAGTTTCGTTTCGATCTATGAGTTTGAATGTCTCTGGTATCTTTCGTCCCTCTTTTATGTAGATCTTTTAGCTTTTTATTAATATCACTTTCCTTTCATTTGACCAATGGATTGTTATACGATTAGAATTATCATTAAATTACCTTATTTTTGTCCAAAAATATTCACTTAAATAATCAATAAAGGTTTTGATTTGGCTTAGAATATTTAATCATTTCATACAAATAATCATATTTATCCATTACCGTTTGCATTTGACTACAAGCACTATTGTCCAATTCTAATTCACAAGTTCAGTATATCTTTTACCGTTTGTCAGAGTTAACAAGACAGAAACTTGATCTGTACTTACCTTTATAAGTCAATGCAATGGGAAATTTACCATGGTGCGCTCAATTACCATTTCTTGATGTAGTTATAAACAGACAAATTATATAGAAAATTGCATTAATAGCGCTCTCACGCCTCATTTCTTGTCATTTTTTAATTTTCATTTTAAAGAACACAAACAGATTAGCGTTGTTACCTTCTGACAACTAAATATTAGTCTTAATTGAATGATTTTTTTTATTAGTTGTTAGGGACTATGAACTAGCTGTTAATAGCTGCCAGTACTCTCAGATCTGTACTTAGTGTTTTCTTGTTATTGGGATGTACAACTACCCGTCAACGTCCACTCAGTGTAGGATTTGTATTTGTATCCATCTGATGAGATAAGCCTTTTTCAACTGATTTTTATAGTTTGTTCTTATGTTGTACTGTTACACAACTGTCCCAGGTTAGTGGAGGGTTGGGGTCCCGCTAACATGTTTAACCCCGCCACATTCTGTATGTTTGTTTCTGTCCCAAGTCAAGAGGCTGTCCTTTGTTTATGTATTACATATTTGTTTTTCGTTCATTATTTTGTATATAAATTAGGCCGCTAGTTTTCTCGTTTGAATTGTTTTACATTGTCATTTTCTGACATTTAGCTGATTATGCGGCATGGGTTTGCTCATTGTTGAAGGCAGTACGATGACCTATAGTTGTTAATTTATATATCATTTCGTTTCTTTTGGAGAGTTGTCTCATTGGAAATCATACCACATCTTCTTTTTTTATATACATCGACAATGGCTTTGGGTCGCTATTTTCTTTATTTTATAAAATTTATATAAATTTTAGAGAAACTATTCGTTAAAATGCCAAAAACGATAGTTTAATCTCAAAATTGATTGTGTCCTGTTTCCTTTCGTGCTATTTTTAATTTTGTCTGAATGACAGGTGATGCCTCTAATCTGCGAACGAATGCGATCTCGCTCCGTTTTGAGGTCAAGCGATTTTCTCGTTTTTTTATTATCTTGATTTGAATTTAGAAAAAAGTTTTCGATTTGGAGCTCTTATTTTACTAGCTGTTGACGACAATACATTTAGACAGATTCAAATGCAATCAGAATGAACAAAATAAAATGAAAACAAAAAAAAACCCAACCAAAGATAACACACAAAATAATGATTGGTTCGAATCTATTAAATGGAGGTATAATGGAATATTTTATTGAATAAATTAGGAGTGAAATTTTCTGATGCAAACATGACATTTACATCAGCTAAATGAAGTTTACGGAATCTAAAGAACACAGTAGCTATTGAGTCGTTAAATTTGAAGTGAACAACCAATTTAACCAACTCATTAATGCATGATTAACTAGATATTTTACACGTGACTAGTTTCTGAAGATTATCGGTTTTGATATTTCAATTGAAAGTCCTTTAACATGTATTTTGAATGTCAGATACAGAAAAAAACCAATCAATTTTAATTATAGTATCATTTAAAAGTGCTGTTTTCGGATTCCAATAATTTTCCCAATGATTAGTTTTTAAAAAGGCAAAATAACTGAATGTTATCATAAATAGTGAAGCAGTAAGGAGGGATTATGATATGAACATTTCATTGGACTAGTTCCCACATATCTTCGAGACATTTTTCATTTGGTTATGATAAACCAAATTTTTTAAGGAGAATATAAAGCTCCATCTACTATTTTTTTAATCACCAAGGGTGCTTACGTACTGATGTTATCATTTGGCTGTCGTCTGGTTATTGCTATCGTTGGGTTGTTTACTACTTCACGTATCATACAAATCTTAAATATTTAACTATATACAAATAATTAAACCAAAACTGCTAACTATTGCATAAAATATGCCAAATCACCGAATTGCATTGAACATATTTTAAAATTCACCAGTAACTATGATCTGAAAATTTGATCAGTTAGTGCCAATTTATAGAGTGCTACCATGAAATCATCATTAAACATTAGTGTCATAAAGTTTCAATGATGACAAACCCAATTTATTCAGTCGAGCCATGGGAGATTCAAATCCACAAACAATATGCACTATGCAATGAAGTACTGGGTAGATATCAAATCCACAAAACAATATGCACTATGCAATGACTACTGGGTAGAAATCACATTATTCTATGCGACTGTCATACAAGTGAAAGGTTTAGCTAGCTATAAAACAAGGTTACTCCATCATTTTCTACAAACGAAAATTCTTGTACCAAGTCAGGAATATGACAGTTGCTTTCCATTCGTTTTATGTGGTTGAGCTTTTGATTTTCCATCTGAATACGGACTTTCCGTTTTGAATTTTCCTCACAATTTGGTAGTTTTGTATTTTTACTTTCTCCACATACACTGACCGAGAGGGTCTGTTGACAACTATAACAAAGTCTCAACATTCCAATCTGGAACGTGCAAATGAAGAATATATATATACTAGAACACACCCGCGAAATATTTCGCGGATATTCAGAGCGTAGTTTAAAGTATGTAAAGTGTTGTTGGAAGAATTTTGTAAAATACAGAATGACTGAAGAATTTCAGCAAAAGTATCATAAGTCATAGGATATTGGGACAGGAAAATGTTTTTTTTTACCCTCCACCTTTATTTCCAAAGTTCCCATTTTTTGGTTTTCTATCAATTTCAATATGAACATACATCTAGTATGTCATGAACATTTAAGTAATGTTTCAGTGGTTGTCGTTTGCTTATGTGTATTTGTTTTTCGTTCATTTTTTGTACATAAATAAGGCCGCTAGTTTTTCTCGTTTGCATTGCTTTACATTGTCATTTCGGGGCCTTTTGAAGCTGCGTTTGCGGTATGGGCTTTGCTCTTTGTTGAAGGCCGTACGGTGACCTATAGTTGTTAATTTCTGTGTCATTTTGGTCTCTTGTGGAGAGTTGTCTCAACATGGCAATCATACCACATCTTCTTTTTTTTGTAATCAATAAATTTGGTAAAAGATTTAATGACCGGAGAATTTCAGAAAAGGTATCAAAAGTTCACATGAATAGTTTTAGCGCTTATCTGTATATTATGAACATTCATTACTATATAAATAAAGAGTATTTACTTTCAATTCTAAGTTTACTAATCGATCCATGGTGATCATTGATATAGTATACAGACCCTCTCTATTTAATAAACTCTGTGACCGCCGTGGATAGTAAACTTGAAAATGATAGCAGATAAAATTCTGAAAATACACTTTATTCGTAGTATATGTATGTTCAAAAGTATACTGAAAAACGCAAACTGGAAGTCTAATCTGACTTAAAATTTCGTCCAATGACGGGACAATATCAGGATGCCTTTTTTTCTCGTTTTTCTCCTAAAATAACTCAATCTGAATAATCATATGAATGGATGACAAATGCGACTATGCACTGTACCTATAGGACACAGAGGCGTGTTGATTAATTTATTGTGGAAAGAAGAGAAGCGACACACAAAATGAGGTCTTCTCGTTTAATAGTATAGATATGATATGATATAACTGTTCTAGCGTTTCTTATAATGGGTTTCTTGAAAGCATGTTGATGCTTGCACTTTTAAAAGCTATTGATTTTCGTTTCGTAGTGGTGAAGTTCAAGTCATCATCTGCGTTAAATTTCATGGACGTTATTTTGATGGTTATGTAAAGGAATATCCGTAACACAGATGACCATTAATATATCCCTCTTGTGACAATTTATTTTATGTATCCTCGTATTTTGCATCACTGGTTGCGACGCAAATCGACCTTACTTGTAAAGTTTTCAATAATGAAACAGGAGCAGGTTATTTTTCCACAAGGCCTGCGTTTCATCAAGTTATTGATTGGATGAGGTTCGCGTTCTTATGACAGTTGTTGTCCATTTCGTTTGATGTGTTTAATCATTAAATTTTGACATTTGATTAGGGACTTTCCGTTTTGTATTTTTGTGATTTTACTTTTTATCCTTATTTGCTTAGTAGTTATTGGGGAATTTTCGATTGTCAGATATTAATTTCAAGACTGTTTATCTCATCCTTGCTTTATTTCCCGACTGCTTTAAAGAAACTGAAAAAATATTTCAAACAGATTCCCAATTAATTTGGAATACAAAAGTAATATTTATTTTTTCTAATAAATACACTTGAAATTACTCTTGCAAAACAAACTTTTTCGAGATTGAATTATACCAATTTGTCCTTAATTACGAATGTTGATCCTGAATTGAAAACGAGTGTAGAAAGAAGACAAATTCGATTTTGCAACAATGATCAAATGATACTTATATATCAAATAACGATTAATTAGGTTTCTTTGATTGTATGTACAGAATGTAGTGTCATGTTATAGCGATCCAGACAATTCGTTTATCTTAATACGGACACATTAATATCTACTTATTTGTCTTGCAGTAAAATAGATTATCACACTCTTTCTTTTCAGGATCAATGGAAATCAAACTAACTTACACTTTCGTGGTACTTGTATATTTGTAATACAGTGTAACGTTTCTAATTTGGTGTTGTTCCCTTTTACGTTAATAAGAATATAAGTTGCGGAGTTTCCTTATTTGTTCCTTATTTTGATATAAAAGATAGGAGATATAACGTTTGACTTTTTCAGCTTTTATAGACATCTTTGATATTTTAATTTCCCTTTTTGAATTTACACTGGAGTCCGATAATTTTGTTCATATGTTTTTTGTTATAAAAAATAATGAAGAAACTTTGATTATGCAATATAATGATGTCTTGAAAGGCGAAGCATGTTTTCATACAATTAACTTCTATTGTTCAATTACTTTTAAGACGACAATATTTACATAGTGTTTCCACTTTATAAGTACACAAACAGATTCAGTTTTCTATTTAGAATATTTGAAGGAACGACACGAGAGTATTACTGCATTTATTGATGTAAATTCCCAGACGTGATTTGCTTTGTTAAAAAGTTCTATTTCAGATTTCAAATTTGTAAAATTCAACAGATTACGTAAAAAAGATCAATTGAAAAAAATCTATTTTAACTGAAAAGAAGGTAATTACTCAATGTTATTATATTACTACCAAATATATTTTGTGTTCATTATAATCTGACATTTACACGTTCAAATTTCTCTGTTTAAAACATAATGTATCGTGTTCTTTATGATTTTGAATTTTCTTCTTATATATTTAAAATGATCGGATCTTAACCATCAATATCACCACATCCGGAGAAAACAAACCTAGGATTGGGACTGAATGATGTCGTGTTTCTATCACCACCAGGGAAATGTTCTAAAACTATTTCAGTTCTTATACATCCCTGGGTTTTCAAATATTAGACCTTGAACGTTCTTGATGAAGGTATCCATAAAGTACTCGACGCACAATTATGAAATTTGTTTCTTGAAACTAGTTTTTTGAAACATTGCTACCTTTGATATGGTATTGATTAATATAAATATGAAGATATGGTATAAGTGTCAATGAGACATCTCATAATGTTTAGAAGACAGTTAAACAATTATAGGACATACTAATGCTCAACACGGTCCTAGCTCACACATAACAGCTATATATAAAGGGACCTAAAATGGCGAATGAAAATCAACAGAAACAGTACAAGCTTTTTTTTCCATGTTTATTTAAACAAGTTGATACATTAACTGAATAATGAATTTAGTTATTTTTGTCTCATGAACATAGGATATCATTTCTTTACCAACAATGAACTTATAATCCTGATACCTGTGAGAACGATTTACACCACTGGGTCGATGCCACAGCTGGTAGACGTGTCGTCCCCGAGGGTATCACCAGTCCTATAGTATGCACTTCGGTGTTGACATGAATATCAGTTATGTGTTCATTTTTATAAATTTCCTGTTTACGAAACTTTGAATTTTTCGAAAAACGTAGGATTTTCTCATCCCATGAAATAGATTACCTTAGCCGTATTTGGCACAACTTTTGGGAATTGTGGGTCCTCAATGCTCTTCAAGTTTGTACTTGTTTGGCTTTATAACTATTTTGATCTGAGCGTCACTGACGAATCTTATGTAGACGAAACGCGTGTCTGGTGTATCAAATTATAATCCTGGTACCTTTGATAACTATTTACCCCAATTAATGAGTTTAAAAAGAGGATAATAAAGCTGGAAAGTATTTGGATATCAAATTAAAAATAAGAATAATGACTATTTTCATATAAACTCCTCAAAATATCTATTTTATAAAAGCGACAAAATAATTTTACAATTCATTTCAAATAGGAAAAACGTAGCAGAATTAAAAAGGAGTGAAAAGATAAAACTGTAATTTATGTGCATATGGGATTCGGTCATAAAAAGTATACAGGATTTAAGTTAATAAGGAGTTTATTCATTGTCTGTGATTTGCTCTTTTGATAGTTTTACAGACCTTAAAGATAATAAATGTGTTCAGGAAGAATTAAAGACCAGTAGCCCTTTTCACAAAAAAATTTAAGTGTAAAAATTATCGTAAGGTCTAAAATATTCCTTAACAATTCAACTAAATATTTGTATCGTAAGATTAATTTTACACTTTAAGATTTTTTGGTGAAAAGGGCTACATATTTTTACATTCAGATTTCTTTCCTTTTACGGAGGAGGGTTTTGTTTATTATTACTTGTTTGTGTCATTGGTATGTTAATACATATTAACAAAACTCGCATTAGTACTTTAAATGTTTTGAAGACACTTTAAAGTTTTTCTCTCTTAATTTCCCGTTAAGGCTACCTTGTTTGTAGAATTACAATTGTATATATCTTTGATGTTGCATATCTTTCTATCTGATATACATGAAGATATAGTCTCTGATGTATTGGCAATAAATTATGATATTTCTATTTGAAGCTGGCTATGGTTTTTTATTGTTTAAAATCATGGTCGATTTCTTTTGAAATATTTCGAAATTTATAGTATTTTTGCTAAACAGCATATTTTATGTATTAAATCATCAGCAGATAACACAGATATACCTATGCAAAATGTGTGTCTTTTCTGTGTATCTGGATAAGTCTGATGATAGTGATTAGTGTGGTCGTATTTTGAAGATTCCTGCCATTTATTTTTATGCATTGCTCTAGGTATTGCGAATAAAGGCACCAGTAGAAAAATACTGAACTATGAGCAAATTCAAAACGGAAAGTCCCTAATAAAATGGCAAAATCAAAAGCACAACACTAACTTGGTACAGCTAGCATTTTCTTCATTTTCGAAAATGGTGTTTAAGTATACCGCTGTTCAATAGTCAAAATGTTGGTGAAAATCTAAAACCGAGGAAATACATTAACTATATGAGAAAAACCATTTTAAGAAAATAATTGAAACCTTTTATGTAGCTAACCTTTTTATTGGGCTAGCTAAATCATGTATGCGAATCATTGCATTTTCCATGGATGTACTTTCCTTTGTAAACGTTTATTATATTATAGTTTGCAGAAATAAATTAATAGCTTAATTCTTTTAACGTGTTAATATAACCACGGCACCGACGACCCCTTGCTGGACATTTGCCACTGATTGTATCTCAATTCCTGTAATCGGTAGTCATACATGCTAACATGGAATCTCGTTAATGCTGTCATTTTCGATAGATGTTGCAATTATCTGAAACACTAAAGGTTTCTCCCTCATGTATAGATGACTTTTGTTTCAACTTTTTAAGTTAATGCTGTTCGTTATTGCTTTAGTTTTCAAACGATTTTGGTGCCTCCTAAGATAAAGATAAAGGTTTACTAGACCAACGCATGTCTTGCGAATCAAATTATA
This sequence comes from Mytilus edulis, assembly GCA_019925275.1. Classification (NCBI taxonomy): domain Eukaryota; kingdom Metazoa; phylum Mollusca; class Bivalvia; order Mytilida; family Mytilidae; genus Mytilus; species Mytilus edulis. The sequence goes on from CM034355.1 coordinate 81,914,075, forward strand.
AATCTAGATTTTTTTTAGCGCGAATATATTGTTTGAGTTATTTCATTTCAAAGCGTTGGTTTTGTTGATAAAACTTGATATCTTTAAATTCTGACCCAATTACATACTTTTAACGATTCAAGCATATACATGTGAAACCTAGTTTGCTTTGATTTGTTTAAATGCCTACACATGACAAGTAACACTGGTTGTAGGAACTTCTTACCCTTCCGGATATCTTAAGCTCACCATGTCTTTTTGGTTGTCAAAGTTTAATTTTCTGTTTAGCTTTGTATGGTATGTTCTGTTGCCTTTTTGTCTTTTCTACAGTTGATGTCAGTGTTTTATCGTTTGATAGTTTTTGTTTACATTACATAATGTTTTCATACGTTTTGAACAAGTACAATTAACTTCGTTTAATATCATTCCAGGTTCTATTTTGGAAGCTTTTTTCTGACTTCATTATTTTTATAAATTTTAAATTCATGAACGTTTACCTTCTTTGTTTTGTTATACGTATATGCAAATATTTCTATTTTGATTCTCTTTGAAGCAATAGCGTATTTCTCTAAACTACCATTATTAAAAAGATGTGGATACTCCACCGCCTTTCATATTATTTATACAAAAAAATCACGTTATATAACGAATTGAAAAAAGCATTAAATCATAAAGCAAAAACGGGAATAATGAAACTCTGAATAAACAGGACAGTAGGATACATCCAAATGAAAGTGAATTGATTTATTTGCTGCATTTCTATTTTGTAAAAACGAAGAATTTAATCAATAAATACCGATCTTCAATTGTAAGCATCTTCTGTAATAAGAATACGTTATCATAAAGAAACGATATAGGTATGATCGACAACATTACATGAAACGGTAGCTTAAAGATTAAACAATGCTTGGATATGAAGGAAACCATGATGTGGGGTAAACGTCAATGAGATAGCAACGCAACGATAGAAATAACCGAAGGACATCTATATTGGTTGCTTCTTATCTTATATGCAACATTTAAATCAATTGTTCTACAAGAACCTGGTGTCAGTCAACATCTTGATCGAATATCCTCTTTCCACGGTACGGCTTTAGTGCATGCATAGACATGTAATATCTACTTTAAATACAATGATAAGACATTACTGATAACAAACGATGATTAGGCAAAGTAATTCTTTTATGCATTATAGCATGAATCATTAATCTATTCGTTTGATGTGTTTGATCTTTTGATTTTGCGATTTGATAAGGACTTTCCTCTTTGAATTTTTCAGTATATTTTTTTGATTTTACTTTTTATTACTGGTCATCGATTTATTTGCAAAACAACCTAAAACTTGTATTACATTAAAACTGAATATGTATAGGGTACATCTGTTGTTCATTGACTTAAATTAACCTTGTAAAACAAGACTATATACTATGACAAATATTTTGAAAGGATAAAAGTTATCGGAAAGAGATAATGACTGATATTCAGTAGTATGCTTAAGGTGAAAGAAATTTCAGGCATGTAATTAATTTCCTTGATATACCTACCAAGAAGGAAGCTGTTACTGACATGTGTGTTTTATCTATCATCCAAACGATTGCCATCGATAATCATTCAATCAGATGGACAAAGGAAACTTGTTCCTCAAATTTGAAAATCTAAGAACTATTAGACAAATAGGCGTCAATGGTTTGTGTAGACTACTTGTAGTTAATGAGTACAGATTTCGCTTTAATTTTTAGAATTAAATGTATTGTCGAGTTATACTTTTTAAAAGACACTAAAATAATACTGATAATTATAATCATCATATGTTGTCAATGATTTTTCTCTTATAAAGTTGAGGATTACCACTTCATATTTAAAGGGGCATTAGCTGCCAAATTCTTTTCACCGATTTGACTCCAAATTCTCATATTTTATTATTCCAAACAATCAAAAGTATAAAATAAACAATTTACAAGACATGGTCTCAATAAAATGTAGCTTCGTTCCGTGTATATTTTAGCCAAGACGCCATCTAATTAACTATCGAGTTGACCTTCTATGACCATATAAGCGATGTAAACATAAACATCGATATAAATAAATTGAGCAACTCATGCAATTGTATTTTTATAGGTCTGTTAAATTTTGTATTATAGATTAAAAATTTATGTTTATCGTCGTTTTTACCTTTATAAGAATGTTTTTTTTGTGGATCGAAGCAGTCAATCAAATTATTTACCTTTGTTTCACTTTTTATGTTTACATTCTTTTCCGGACAATGCGTGCGTTATTCTATCTCTTTCTACGGGGTTAAATTGGAGTTCACATGAATACGAATTTAATGAGGTCGAATTATTCACTTGCAAGTGAATAATTCATTATCAATGTTTATTAGCTTAATTTGACAAAATTGAATCTTTTTAGCTGATAAAAGCAAATTATTATTTCACTTTTTCACTTTCATTAATGATTGAACAAAACAAAATCTTACTTTAGATTTTTTATATATCTCGTAGCTAGTGCCCCTTTAATGACAACGACAAGTTTTTACTTTAAAAAAATACTTTCCTCGGAGTTCTGTAATTTTGTTATTTTACTTTTTCTTGCGTTGATGAAACCATTTCGTTAAGGATTCCGACACATAAAAAGTATGTGAACAACTATGATATGTGAAGACATTTTTTATATGACAAACATGGGTGTATTTACACATTTACCTTTTCCGATTGTTCTTATCGGTGTGTTTTTTCTTCTTCTAAAAGTAGAACAAGGTTTATTTTATATGTCATCACAAATTACTAAATTGCAATAAATATAATTTTCATAATTCACCACCCCCCTCCCCCACCCCAACTTTTGAATCATATTCAACTGATGAACGCGGACTTGTGTTTTACTGAGAGTTATGCAAACATTTTTGTTTTACTTGCAAATTTTCTATAATAATTGAGGTTAATATTCGTTATGTTTGATTCCATTTTTCTATCATCAAACCATAACAATGGTCAATACTTTTGCCAATATATTGGAATTTTTTTTTGAAAGCCCTATTAATAAAATTTACTGCAGAAAGATAAAAGTTGCAACGTAAGACTAAAAGACTGATTGAAATAATTACAATACTACATTCCACATTAATACAATGAAACACACTATTTTTAGAATTCCGTGCATTCGGTCTTTACTTTCATCAAATTGTTTTATTATTTTAGATGTTCATTGAATCCTTAATAATCAAATCTGTACAAGAAACATTAGAACATTATAAACATCGGTATCATGATAACATCTATATTACCATTGCACAAAGCTGCCACTACCCTTTTCGACAAGAAACTTACGTAATATGAAGATAAGGATATTAATGACAGTTACCGAAATTATCAATTAATGATTTATTGCTTTCCAGACATTCTTATATTAGTTTACTTTGATTTAATTCATAATGAATAGCGGAGTAGGTAACATTGTCGACAATATGTTTATCCCTTGTATTTTTTGTAAAGAAATGTAATACTTTTGTTTTGCTGGAGGTTACTAACATTATTCAGATTAAAATGTTCTTCTGCTATTGTTTGTTTTCACAGGTAGACATATATCGCTACGTGTACTCCAAACTAGCTTATTGACAAAAAAAGATATACTTGTTGTCTCTTTGACACATTCCACGTTTCCATTCCCAATTTTAAGTCAACAAAAAATGTAAATGAGGAAAACAACCTCCAAAATAACCACTTTTAGAGGTTTTACAAAGTAAGTGTTTTTATTATAATTTTTTGTCTTGTTTTCGTCACCATCATCATTTTAACATATAATGAACCTGTCTCAAATGGATGATCAATTTATGTGATTCAATATAATTTAAGTCTAATTAAAGCTCAGATCAGCCAGAAGTGCTGAGAAATAACCACTTTTACACTCTATGTTAGTCTTTTCCTGTAGTAAATACCAATTTGACATTGTACTGCAATAGTTTATAAATTTGCTTTGCCATTAAAATATTTTTATAAGAATTCATAAAGAAAAAACTTTATTTATTTTTAAATCGGACTTCCTATCACAGCATTACTTTGTCCAAAGTTAAAAGCGTAAGTGCAAAGCTACAACTTTTACACAAATGAGATTCAGATAATGCTTTTAATTGTTTGTTTTGAAATAAGATCCACTCTGCCGAAACCCTGACTGAAAGCTCTAAGTTCAACACTAGGACACGTTATCTTTTGTTATTAGAATTTACAAAAGTTATTAGGATATTACTGAAACAACTTAGTAAATATATATAATCTTTACACAATATATCTGGATATGATCAATACTAGAACGTAATTTGCATTATAAAAATTTACCTGAATGCACGGATTATTACAGGGACACGATATTAAAAAAGAAAGTCAACGCTCTGCTACTTGCTTGAGAGTTAATATTTTACGGCACTCCACGAGGCATGAATTATCAATGATAATAATCTTAGACAAATCCAGTCACTTACTTGTATTTTGTATTTAAAATCAATTACAGTCGATTAAAATGTTTGATAAAAACAAACGAAAGTCGATTTAATTTCCAACCATAGATTTTAAAATTGATTAAAATTATGGATCAATATAAAGTTCGAACGAATAAACTCAAATAAGAAACTTAAGCAGGCAAAAATTTGTAAACACAAATAAAGGGAACTTTATAAAGTCTTGATGTGCATCTGTATTAATATACCTCGAATTCCTTTATCTTGCAATACAAAAGACAAATTGATGTGCTAGTATAATGCATATTGAAGATATATTTATCTTTCAATCAGAATAAAACTTATGTGATACATTAAATTGATAATGGTATGAAAGCTATTATTGATATCGCACATTGCTATCTATAAGTTGCTGGAAAAAAAATCAAATCTCTGAGTGAATAACAAAGCATGTATTAACAATTTGATGAATTCAAAGAAGATTTTACTATTGTCAACATAATGTGATCGTAGGTTTGAACAGTCTGAAACATTCTACATATGAAAATGCCTGTACCAAGTCAGGAATATGACAATTGTTGTCCATTTATTTGATGTGTTTGAGCTTTTGATTTTGCCATCTGAGTAGGGACTTTACTTTTTGAATTTTCCTCGGAGTTCAGTATTTTTATGATTTGACTTTTCCGGGGCCTCTCTGATATTTTCCTTTTAAAATGATATTGTAAAATATCAATCTACTATAACTCAAGGATATTTAAGCAGATTAATATACTTACTACCTAAGAGTAAAATAACAAAACACCGAACTCCGAGGAAATTCAAAACGATAATGGAATCGCCTGATGGGTGATGTATAAAAAGCAGAAGATGTTTAACAGTGTGAGAGAGATGTGGTATGATTGCCAATGAGACAATTATCTACCAGAGTTCAAATGAAGTTGATGCGAGTAATTATAGGTAATAGTACGGGTTTCAACAATAAGAAAATCACATAGCATATAGTTTGCTATATAAAAAAAACCATGAAAAGTGTGGAATAATTCAAACTAGAAAAATGAAGCCTTAATTTATAACAAAATAATTTACGTAGTTGTTTACAAAGGACATCTTCGTCATTTGCTCTCTAGGGATACATTTTTTTTGTAGTTGTGTCATTGGTAATCTTATCACATCTCATCCTTTTTCATATGTAAAACTTAAGTGGGAAATATAAGACGTGTTGTTACTATTAAGTCGAACTTACATATAAACAAATAAATACGCTAATTCAAAAAGTAAATCAGGACGTTCTGATTTGCATTCAATGTGCCAATTTTCTTCAGAAATATGTCATTAAAAACATAGCAATGTTATCTCAAGAAAATTACACTCAATAGGATTGTTTACGGTAGATAAATATGTAATTATATCTACCAACTGATGAAAGCACAACACATCTGGTGTTGTTTTAGACCTGCTGTTAGTATTTACACTTATTAGATTAATACAGGTGGAAAATATTTTCTAATAAGAAAAAAATCTACGTTGAATGATGCCTCACAGTTTAAAGATTATAATAAATAATTAGACAATTCCTATAAATGCGCTATTAATCATTTTGCATTCTCCTGATAACTTTGATTATGAATAAAAATTCTACAAAACATTTAATGCTGACACAGAACAACCGTTATAGACACTTAATTAATTTGTTTTATGTTGTTTCTGAAGTAATATTGAAAATAAGCATACTTTATGAGTCTAAAAACTCTTTTTTAGATTGATAAAAAAACGATAGAGCGCGTCATTTCTCATTCGAGTCGAAAAATATTTCAACAACGTTTATTCGCAATTAATGAATTCATTGCTGCTATTCTTCGTGATCGTTTAAATTTATCTTCTATTAAACACAATAAGAAACCATATGTATATGTTAGTGGCAATAAGTAAAATTAGGTATTAAGCTTAAATCCTAGGCAATAAGCTAACGCCTAGGCAGTAAGTCTATTGCCTAAAAGATGTTAGGCATTAGTCTGAAATCCTTGGATTTAAGCTTTAATCCTGAAAAATGTGTGCAGGCATTAAGCTTAATGCCTAAAATATAAATGCGAGTAAATAAAAGACATTCATTTATTTAAATAAAAAATATATTTGTTGCATAATAACATTATGAGAACTGGGGCCTGTTTATCGAAACTATCCTTAGATCGGTTCTACAAGATATTCTTAGGACAGAAATTAGAATAAAGTTGGGACCGACTTACGACATGTCTCAGCATGCACATCGAAGCTATCTGATGAACAATTTAGCTAGAATGTCCTAACCGCTGTCCTAAGTATTGACGTAAAAGTAAATAGCAAATGAAAAATTGAAATACTGTATCCAATTTAGCCAACAACTATAATTCAAAAACCGATTCATTATTAGAAAATAATTATAAGTTTTAAATTTAACATGAAAACTTGATAGAAATTGTGTTCAAATCCTTTTGTTATCACAAGTCTTGGAACTTTCTATCTTTCTTTTTTTTTACTTATCCAAAATGGTGTGAGCAAAAAAACATATCTTAATTTTGTCTACTTTTGACCAGTTCAAACCAGCTCGACTAGTGAAGTGTACACATTTTCAAATAAATATTATAATTATTCTATAGAATCTCCCCCCGTTTTATTTTTTGTAATACCTCAAAAATATGAGAAAAGTATGAGTTAATTCTGTTTTTAAACTTTTAAAATTACTAAATAAACTTACTTTTGGAGATCTGTCAAATGAATGTATATTTATACATGCATTATTAGATATATAATTAAGAAACGACTTTAAATCAAGAATAAATAGGCGTTAGCTTATTGCCTAGGATTTAAGCTTAATGCCTAATTTCACTTATTGCCGCTAACATATACATACACATTTATGTACACGTTTCATCTAGATGAAGATGTCGTGTTTCTTCATTTGGTTGCTGATCCCTTGTTTCCTTGTTCTTTCTAATTCCTGAATTTACAATGCTATTCTACTAACTGAATGTTATACAATATTAGAAGAATCAGTTTCACCCAAAATGCTTCATTTTACACTACAAATCATGCGCCACTTGTTTGCATTATATCTGGTATCATTTGCAGCAAAAACAGAACTCTTCATTGCAATTTAACAACACCTCACAAATGAACTTTGATGTTCTCTTTGATAGCATTGGTGATTTCAATTTTAACATGTCATTCGAAGGAATTTGCGCTTTAACGTCCATGTGTCGGTTTAATGAAGATATGATAGAAATACTTTTATCATACAAATATACTGGCTGTTTGTATATATGACGGCAGTACATTCTGGTGATTTACTGTTTAACTTCACCTCGATTTCCTTCCATGGTTTGTACGACAATAGTCCTGGGTATTCTATATTTTACTGCTTTTAAGGTATAGTAATTCATATAAAAGAATATGGTATATGGTATACACAATTAATTGACAACAGTCCTTGTGCGACAGTTGTCATATATCATATATATCAGGTACGCCAAATAACCGATATGCATATTTATCAAATATCTACTTGGGTACTTTATAGATTAGTTAATATTCTAGCAAATTATGGAACATTAAAACAAGTACTTAATGAAATAAATGGGAATACTGTTGAATACAGCAGACTTGGAATTACAAGGTTATACAAGCGTTTATTCATGTAAGCAGTGCATTCCTGTTTTGATCGGATATCTATCATCTCTACATAATATTACCCCAGACGTTAAAACTATTTAAAAATATAAATGATCTTAAAAAGAAAGGCAACATATATGATACCCGAGGCAGTCAGGATCTTACTTCGTCAAAATTATCTCCCCATTACGCCCATTTTCACAATCGTAGAAATGGAAGCCATTGTAGGGATGACGCGCTGCCAATTTTGCTCTTGAAAACCTATAAATTTATCCGCATAGCACCATTACGATCCTTAAATGTCAGTTGTATTTTAAAAGACAACTGTATCTAATAGCTAATGAGCATCAGTTAATGATCTTGTCTGCATTGATTCAACTTAGAATTATTGTCTAATCGGTTGTCAGGTGGAATTTTTGAAAATTCATAAATATTTAAAAAAAATATCTAATTAAATATTTCGTGGAAGGGCAGACTAGATTTTTTTAGTGGTGGAAGACATAAACCTTAGTTATCATACACAAAAAAATATTAATTTTCGAAGATATGCATTTTCATCATCCAAGTGCTTTTAGTAAAAAAAAAATAGCTATTTGAACACACCTACTCTGTTTTTATGATTCATTAGATAGGTATTTCACTTGACCCTTATATTTCATCTTTTATTACCGTGGTTTTTTAGTTTATAAATTCAACCTGTAGCTTTGATATATAAAAATGATATAATCTGAAGCGAGATGATGTATCAAATATTCTTGCTTTGTACGTTTTTAAGACGAAATATTCAACTCAAACACGCCCTAACATAAAAGGTGCAGTCGATTTTCTCTTTTCGATTCAATTGTTACCCATTTTTTAGAATTTCTTTCTTGAGTCACATAATGGAAGGGCAGACACGAAATTTACTGAACTTGTAGATTGATATGTTCTCCATCCGTGGTATTTAAAAAATAAAATTGGAGGTTATGCATTTTCTACATCCAACCTGATAGATACCCATGTCGTCGACTTGATATCTAATTGTTCTGCTTAACTATGTAATAGCTAAATTGAAACTTATGCAAATGGCGTTTTTAAAATAGAACACTTCGTAATTGAGAAGAAAATTGTCATTTTATTTGTTTCTATTAACTTTTATTTTTTTGTTACTATAGTAAACATTACAGTAAGCATTTATCGCCTTCTCTAACAAAGAGCTTCGATTCTTTTGTTCTATTTCAACCGGATTTCCGCCTTCGAGGGATACTACGAGACCATTGTTCAGAGTTGTTCAAAATTGATTAAGTGCAGCCTGAAAAGACTGATTCAATATGTGGTTGACAAGTAATGTACAGAGAGGAAGAAAAATATATCTAGGTCAGACAAAAAAACTAAAAAGAATTTAAAAAAAGTACAAGAAGATTTGGTATTGGCGAATAACAATTACGATTTTTATTGTATTTTTAAAATGATGTTCAACGTATTGTCATAAAGAAATATGTCAATAATAGCATTGGAACAAAAGGACTGCAGCCAATTAGTTTTTTATATGATATATCAGAAACCACATGCAACATATTTTAGGGCAAGAATTTTAGCTTGAAAAATATCTTTTGTTTTGGAACAACATAGTAACAATTATCGGTGAATGAAGTTGCATGAAACTCAAGAGACACAATTTTAGTAAAGGGAAAGGTCTTTGTAATGATGTCTTTGTTAAATAACATTTAATTAAATAAATAACATATAATTGTCTGCTCTGTTTATTTCATGTTTGTTTGTGATGCTTATACACAATTCACCTCGATTTCCTTCTTCTTCTAGCAAATTATGGTACGTTAAATCAAATAATTAATGGAATAACTGGGAATATTAATAATAATTATAATAATAATAAGATCTTTATTTAAAGAGAGTAACTCATTTGGATTAAACCAATTTTCAATAAGGCTCTCTACATACAATATTAACAATATGAATAAAACATAATGAATCTACTATTACACACATGTAAACAATAGACGTATATAAGGTAATATAACAACAACAACAACAAAACACCTATGGTACACATTGTGGTTAACTTATAATTTAACTCTTTTAAAAATAAGATGACTTGTAAGAGTTTTTGAATGCAGATATACTTTTTGATTTTTTAATTTCACTGGACAGTGAATTCCACACTTTTGGACATATTGTTGCATACAGCAGAATTTGAATTATAAGGTGGTGTTGTTCAACAAAATACTTTACTGCTTGATATATAGCGTTTATTCATGTAAGCAGTGCATTCCTGTTTTGATTGGATATCTGTCACCTCTACACAATATTAACCCACAAGAGTAAAAACATTAACAGTACCATTTTTTCTGCACCAGATGCGCATTTCGACAATACATGTCTCTTCAGTGATGCTCGTGGCAAACGATAAAAGATATTTAAAAATATTTCGAATGGTCTGAATAAGTAAGGCAACATAAATGATACGTGAGAGACCCCGCGTGACCATTGTTCGGAGTTGTTCAAATTGAATCAGAGTAGCTTGAAAAGACTGGTTCAAAATGTCTGACAATTAATGTACGGAGATAAAAAAAAACTTATATCAGGTCAGACACAAAAAACTAAAAGAATTTCATAAAAGTACAAAGAGTTGAGATGCTGACGAATACCGATGTCGAAAGTACTAGTATTTAAAGATATACAATGTAGGCTATACTTTTTGACACAAATAAAATATATCAATTATAGCATTTCCACAAAAGGACTGTATCTAATGATATATCAAAAACCACATTCAACATTTTGAGGGTAAGAATTTTAACTTGAATTGAAAGATAACTTTTGTCTTGTTTTTTTTGGAACAACAGAGTAACAATGATCAATGAATGAATTTGCATGAATGTTGTCTTTGTTGAATAACATTTAATTAAATGAATAACATATAATTGTCTGCTCAGTTTATTTCATGTTTGGTTGTGATGCTAATACACACATTTCTGCCTGTAATTTCTCCATTAATAAATAACGTAATTAAAATTCTCTCAGAAAAAGATGACAGCATTTGTTTTAGCTTTTTTGTTTATCTTTCAGATGTTTGTACCATCTAAAGCTCCATAAAGTTTTGATATCTGGCGTATTCGCATTGAAATTAATACTTATGTTCATTTCAGTAGTCTTTACGATTTGTCTTTAATTGTTTCATAAGGTATACAAATGTATTTTCGAACAAAAGATATACATATAATGTTTAATGTTTTATGTCTCATTTTTATGATGATTGTTATATAATATTATGCTTCCAAAGCATTTTATTCGGTTTCTGGACTTTTATGTGAAATTTGTTTTTAAAAACCATTCCCTACATTAAATTCTATTTTTGATTTTTCTTTACATACCGAATCCTTCGTTTCATATTTGAATAAGTTTTTCCTTAATAAAGTATCTATTAAATGCAACTGACATTTCTACAACATCCTTTTAGAAATAAAATATCAGAACCATTATATCAATACTATTGTACAACACTTTTTTGGCATTAAATTTGTAGTTTATTTTGTGTTTTTGTTATCTATAATACCATTATTTTAGAGTAAATTGCTTTTCCTGTAGTATTTTTGTTTTGATTGATCTTTCCGCCGTGTTTATCTGCTGATCACGATTACAAAGGAGGGAAATCAAAAATAAATTCAACCAGCAAAATTTGCATGAACATGTGCCTAAATAGTGATCAAAGGTACCAGGCTTATAATTTGATACACAAGACACGCGTTTCGTCTACCTAAGACTCGTCAGTGACGCTCAGATAAAAACAGTTAAAGCGTCAGAGAAGTATAAAGTTGAAGAGCATTGAGGACCCAAAATTCCCAAAAGTTGTGTCAAATGCGACTAAGGTAATCTATGCCTGGGGATAAGAAAATCCTTAGTATTTCGAATGATTCAAACTTTTATAAAAATTAACATATAATTGATATTCACGTCAACAACGAAGTGCTGACTACTGGGCTGGTACCCTCGGGAACGAAACGTCCACCAGCAGTAGCATCGACCCATTGGTGAAAATAGTTATCAAAGGTACCAGGCTTATAATTTGATACGCCAGACGCGCGTTTCGTCTATATAAGACTCATCAGTGACGCTCAGATCAAAATATTTCAACCAGATCTATCACCGTCATTCAGGTACATTTAATTTTATTCCTGATTGCATAAAGAACAGCGGTAGTTAGTGTCAGCTGATTATGCAAATATTAGTCTAAGGCAGGTGATATTTTCATATAATAATTGGTATTTTCTTACTCTTTTGAAAGACAAATTGTATATTTTCTCTAATGAGATACATCACATTTAAGTTTAACAAATTATCTTAAATGTAGACGTAAATCTGGGATGTGTTTTAGTTGATTTTAGTCTCAGATGCATGATTTTTATTTTTAATTGTTTTGGCTATTAACTGGCTGTCAGTAACTGCGAGTACTCTTTAATCGTACTTTCGTGTTATTTTTACCTGTTGATACAATTTGTAATGTTAATGTTTACTTATTAAGTGTTATATTTCGTCTCTCCTTTTATGACTATATACCAGCTTTGATGAGTGTTTGGTATGACTATACATTTTCATTTCTGTTCTCCTTATATACTGTAATAACAACTTAATAATTTTTATTTACTTGTGTATGTTATTCTATTTGGCGGTATTATGTTCAAGATTATGGTTTCCTTTCTGTTTAACATATCACCCTTTATTTTATTTATTTTGTATTTACATTGTGTCATAGATCAAATTTATTCGTTCAGTGTATGTTCACTTGTGCACTCAGTGAGGACTGCTGTAACCATATTTTTACTATTTTACCGATTATGTCTGTTTTGTTCACGCATTGTTGTAAAAATAACGGAATTTGATGCGACTGTCATAAAAGTGAAAGGTTTAGTGCTATAAAACCAGGTTCAATCCACCATTTTCTACATTTGAAAATGCCTGTAGCAAGTCAGTTGTTGTCCATTCGTTTGATGTGTTTTATCCTTTGATTTTGCCATTTGATTAGGGACTTTCCGTTTTGAATTTTGTTCGGGAGTTCAGTATTTTTGTTATTTTACTTTGTAATAATATGTCTTTTGAATGAATTGAGCCATTTCAATCTGTTCTTTATAATGTGTCTTTCTTTGTTTGGATGTTACACTCTTATTTCCGATAAGGATAAATGGCGGTACTTATTGGAACGTTGATACCCGCTCCATTTGTTTGCACTTGTCTTAAGTCAGGAACCTGATGTTCAGTGGTTGTCGTTTGTTGATATGCTTCATACGTATTTCACGTTTCTCATTTTTATATAGATTAGACCGTTGGTTTTCATGTTTTAATGATTTTACACTAGTCACTTTAAGGCCCTCTATAGCTTAACTGTTCGGTGTGAGCCAAGGTTCCGTGTTAAAGACCGTATTTTGACCTATAATGGGTTACTTTTAAAATTTTGACTTGGATGGAGAGTTGTTTCATTGGCACTCGTACCATATCTTTTTATATCTATAATAAATCTGTAAGGAAAGATTAAAAAGTCATGCCGTAATTAGCCTTGAACTATTATACAATATGGTGAGGATGTTAATCTAAAAACAACTTCTCTATGGGAGCTATCTATATTATAACACGATGATATGTGATTGTAGAGCTTACTTTTATTCCCCTGTAAAAACAGACAAACGGATATTCACAAACAAAAAAGATACAATAATTCCTACCATTTTACTGTCAATATTGTTACATTAAATATACTTTCTAATTTATAACTTTAAGGACTTGATTTTATTTTCTGATTTATACGAAATAGTTCTAATAAACTAAGGTACAAAAGTATACCTTCATACATAGTCATGGCAACCAAAACCTAATACACTAATACACTATGTGTCACTTTACATACGTTCAATTACAGGCATGACTGTATTTGAAATGATTATAAAAGACTTATAAAATCAGCTTGACTAGTAATCCAATATTATCTATCGATAAATTCATGTTTTTACATTAACTCTTTGAAATTCAAGTAAATGTTGAATTCTAATTGTTATGTTGTCAAAGGAAACCTACTTGATCACAATGACTTTGATATCGATTATCTGTTAAATTTTAAATCTTCAGGAAAAAAGGTGTGACTCAGGTGTAACTCGTGCGTTCCTCTTTGATGCTACATTTGAATACAATCTAAAGCACTAAGAGCGTTTGTAATGATTTGTGCATAAATTATCAACACAAGAACCCAAACCTGTATAAAACATTTACATCAAACGAACAAATGTGTATACATTACTTCTTCAGATCTATAAAAAAAAACGATAGCTTATATATATTCATTTTTTCCCCTTTTATTATCAACATTATACACTATTGGAAGCAATAGTATTTTACTACCATGAACATGTCTATTATTTCTAGTCAAGAGGATGCAAAGCCTGTCAAAATATAAAACGTTTTTGAAACATAACAAATCTTAACAGATAATGATGAAAACTTCCGAGGTAAAAATATTATAACGAAGACTTTTTAACATTCGAAAAAAATTAACGAAGATCAGCGAACTTGTAATGCATGACGTACTGTTAGTGAATTAATCGCCTAGTCATTTGTAACTGTATTTTCTGCATTTATTTTTACAGGATGAAGTAAACCAGGTACTGACAACCAACGTTTGGCTAGAACAGGTATTTATATATTATTTGATTATTTGCTTCTAGTATCGATTGCTTAAAACATGAATAACTTATATCATATTGTTTGAAAAATATGTGTTCCTAAGTTGTCTTATAAATTTTAGGGTACAGTGTAAGGTTGGAATAAAATAAAAAAATTAACTGCATGGAAAAAATAGTAAGACAAAAATGCAAATACAAAAATCGATAAGATTATACTTTGACAAAATGCATAATATTTTCTCTGCCTGTATCAATGGTGGATCACAACAACGACCTTTGTTTTATCATTGAGTTATTTTCTGGTTTATTTATCCGTAGGAATGGATTGATGAAAGGCTAGTGTGGGACCCCGCTGATTACAATGGCCTAGAAATACTAAGGATGCCATGTGAAAAAATATGGCTGCCAGATATAGTACTGTATAACAGGTGAGAGGCATTAATTGATCATTAATTGATTGTTGGGAGTCTAACGAATTGTGATCAGTATTTCATGTATTGAGGAGTTTGATAAGTGATCGACGAATACAAGTCATTTTTTAGCACTGATCATATACATTCGATTGGTTGAGTTTCATGTCAAAATGCCAGTTTCTTATTGGTTGATAGGGGGAAACATTTTACTTAATCCCATGAAAAACACTCGATTACCTTTCACTGAGGTGCGATGTCTTGTACAGAGTTAGGAATATGGCAATTGTTTTCACATAGTATGTTGTTATGTAAGTTGGCATTTTCTTTTTGGGGCAGTTCAGTGTTTCTGTTGCTTCATTTTGTTTCCTTTAATAGTTGATGTGGTTTGCTAAGTTTTAATTTGTGACTCGGATTTGATTCAGTAAATCGATTTATGACTATTGAATAGCGGTACCGTTGTTTATTTGTTTGCAAAACGCTCCTTACAAATCCATCAAATAGATGTAAAAAAGTAAACTCACAAAAATACTTAACTCCGAAGAAAATTCAAAACGGAAAGTCCCTAATCAAATGGCAAATTCAAAAGCTCAAATACAACAAACGAATGGTTAGCAACTGTCACATTCTTGACTTGGTACAGGTATTTTCTTATGTAAAATGGTGTAATAAAGAATTATTGTGCCTACACATGTATTTCTATTCCAACTGGACGTGGCTTCATAGTTCCAAATCATGCAGAGGTTTTATATACCTTTGACTGAACATTGACTTTGAAAATGAAATAAATCTATCATATGGATTAAAAAGGGTCGGGTCAGAATAGTCGGCAAATTGAGACTACCATGGTTATAGAAGAGAATATTGGATATGGAAAGAATTGTTGACTTCTTAACGAGTTATTTGAAGTGTTCAAACGTACTGAAAGCGTAGGATTCTCCCTTTACATGGTACCAAATGTACGATATCTGTCCTGGCCGGACTTGGCAATTCATATTTATACAACTCACACAGACGCCCTGAAATATGATTATTTCGGCTGCAAAAGTAAAACAAAATATAGGCAAAAGGTCCTATGATGAGTAAATTGAATGTATAGGCAAAAACTCATATAAGGATTTTTCTATAAGGTATATTATCAAAATACTAGCATTTGACCACTATGCTGTATTTTCAGAATTAATGGTCATATTGACACTTTTTCAAACTTAATTATTTGATGTTAACTTTGCCAAAGTTGGTTGTTTTTTGCTATGTAATTTCAGAGGAAATTAATAGATTTTAAGTTCAAGGTCGACAAACGACCGTCGGTAAGTGATAACAATATCTCAAATTGACCCTGTGGGTCAAGTAATCTAAAATATATACACAGAATAACAGAGTAATGAGTGTTAAATCAGAAAAACATACGTTTGAAGATAAATCGTTTAATTCTAAAATGACTAGTTGTCTTTGGAACTGTCAGTGTTTCTGATTACGCAAACGTGAATTTCTAGCTTTTACATTGTAGCTGTATAATTTGTCATTTTGTTTAGTCCAAACGTTTCTTCCAATACCCTTATGCAATAAATTACCCTCTTTATTTGTACAGAATGACATTATGTAAGGTTTGATAAAAATGTGTTTTCATCGGGAAATGATTAATTTTACACGCAAACTTAAAATGAATCAATATTGATTTATACAGCTAAAACCTGCAGATGTTTTGTTAGCATACAAATTTGTACATGTAGTAATTAATTGTGCAATCCATACTTTGAATGTCATACAATTAACAAAACTGTTCCGCTCGTTCGATGAATCTTCGTAATCTTAATTATATTATTTTGATTCAACTGACGTTAAGAAATGTAAGACAAAACCCTATTGAATTTCAATTAGACCAAACTATTTTACAGAGCTAAACTCTTGTACGGGTGTTAAAATTGTAGGTTTCTTAAACTTTGAGGTACTAAATGAAGTATATTTTCGATTTTGTAAGTTTATACTATTTATGAAGTATGCGACTTCAAACATCAGGGTATACAGAGAGAACTGGAAGATACCCAATTTCAATTCATGTCAAAGTTCGTATGGTAACCTTTTCATGTCGTCTTTTACATTGTAAAAAAACTAACTCTCCTTTCTTTTATAAGTTTTTTGTTTATTTCTTCGAATAATTATAGATTTGAGTGTTAATGGCTATGTTTCTATATTAAAAAAAACACATATTAGACAATTGTGGGATTTCAATTATTTGGAATCAGTAAGGTTATTTTTCTGCTTTATTGACTTGTAAATGTGAAGAACTGAAAGACCAGTTTATACAGGAGTTGACTTAAAATTTTATACCTTTACAAACATATGTTATAGAATATTAAAAAGAAACCTTAAATTTGAGTAATATTTCCCTATTTTCCATTTAAATTTTAGATGTTAAAGTCACTATTTACTAGTTGAGACACGGATATGACATAATTGTGTCGTTTCTTATGGCTAGGGTGAAATAAAAAAAATGGTGACGAGTATCATTATATTTTGTCGTGTAAATCATAAGATAGTAAAAGAAAATATTTGTTAGAATTTCGAAGGAAAAATTGACACATCTTAAAAATGTTTTCCTTAAATAATAAAATAGCCTGAGAACACTTCGTCGATTCATTGAAACTGTTAATGTGAATGCCTCTTCGTCTGATTAATGTATATATGTTCACATATGCACTGTAACTTATAAATACTTATTGTCTGTATAACCATATTATTAGTTCTTGGTAATAAAACTTCGTTCATACATTCGATTTTCTACGATAAAGAGAAATACAGTCTTTTTATTTTCTGAGTTAAATTTATTTATGTGTTCTGTTTATTACTAATGATACTCAACTTAATTACACAACTTTATTTGAAAGACAAATAAATCCGTCGGATCTGATACGTATCACCATCACCATTCTAACAATTTCAATCATCATAATACCGATTTTTTTTCTCTTCGTCATGAACTTCATTTTTATGGATTGAGCAAACTATAATACTTTATATACATATAATTAGAAGATGGGTTATGATAGCAAATGAGACAACTAGCCTACTATCCAGATATGGACCGAAATGGACCAAAAGATAGATAAAACGAGGGCTGATTTAGAAAATTCAATGAAATGATCTATCTATCACAAACATATTAAGGTAACACGATACCGAATGACATATCTCCCGATTTCCAAAATTTTTGGCATACGTGTACTTTGAATCGAATTACATCGGAATATGTAATAAAAAATGGGGGTCACCATTTTTGTTTTTTTGTAATTTTCATAGGAAAACGTCAATTTTGGCGACAAATTTACTTAGGTATATAGGGGAAATGCCTATTTTTCGGCTTACCTTTTTAGATTTTCGAATGGATGGCTATTTTCTTATATACGGAGAAAAACAAAAAACTAACATAATATCCAGGATTGCATAGTGAATCCATACACGTATAGAAACTCATATGTCACCATCCTTGTTTTTGAAATAAATGGCTTCAAAGTTGATCGATAGGCCTAGAATTTGACCAAAAACGTGTGACGTTATGGTGTACAGAATATAACGTTATTCCTTCTCAGAGAAATGGAGAGAAAAAATATGTGTCGGGATCTGAATGAGTATATTTTATTTTCATTTCCCCTGTCGACTGTCGTAAAGTTCCTAGTAATGCAATATAAAATTCTACTGAATCAGATATAATTTTATTTCGTCCTGCACATGGAATTTCACTCATATGAATTAATCGTAATATCGTCTGATTTTCACATCAAACGAGCATATAGGCCTACTTGAAACTTGCGCGAACAGGTTCCATGTGAATCTTATGATAATAGTTCATGCATAAATCACCGGAATTTTGTACACGTTAAATTCACGTAAATATTTGAAATAAAATTATTTAAATAATATCTTTGTTCTAAAATTTGATTAAAAACATAAAAAATTCCTTCAGATTTTTGTTAAGTTTACGTGAAAATTAAATGAAACATTTCACGTGAGATTCATCCGAATTACTGATTTTTAACTCCATCATATTGGACAATGGTGGTACCATCACTGCATCCCGTGATGCAGAAATATAGTATTTCAAAAAATTTGATTCATTTAACAGTTTTATAATTGCTCGGTTTGATGGTTGTTTAACGTTCAGTGGCAAATAGTTCATGCATGTTCGGGACGATACAATACAATTTTGAAAACAGTTGTAGACGCAAGTGGATACTCGGGCTGGCTTTATTCAGACTGTAACGGAACCTGAATTCTGTTATTTTATTTCTGCCGAATCAAGTGCCCATGTATTTCTCAGCCTTCGTTAACTTTCTAATGCTTCATTCCGATGTTGCTGACAGCTGTCCGACAGTCCGTCCTGAGTAGACCTGGTTTATACGATTACAAAGCTGGCACTGTATTTTAAAATATTTCCAAACTATATCGAATTTACTCTGTACAGACCAATGAATTTCATAGACTGTTTACACATGGAACACAGGAAAAGTTATTCGGCTAAATAACCACTTTTTTACATTCCATACAAACAAACTATTTTCTGTATGATTTTCAACGTCTGCTTGTATTGTGCTTTTACCCCTAATTATATCCGTATTCTCATCCAAATAAATTTCAATTTTGTCCGAGCGGTGTTTTTGATGACCATTTTAAAACGAATTAATAGTTGTAAAATTCCCCGTTTTTTTCACACATCATCCTAAGCTTCTATAAATTAGATTTCTACTTTTAAAACAAAAATGGGGATACGGCGTGAATCATGAATAAGTACTTATTGCATGCAAAAATAAACCAAGGTTTACTTTTATAAATTGTTATTTGGATGGAGAGTTGTCTCATTGGCACTCACACCACATCTTCCTATATCTATACCAAGAATAAAAATAAAGTGATAAAACTGTGTCTGTTATGCATAAGAACATATATAGATAAAGCGTGCAGATGCTTAAATATGAAAGAAACAGAATATTTAAAAAGTAAAGTAATACTTTTTAAAGATTAACAATGAGCAGAATGGTGGCCGGAAAACGATAAAACAATCTATGTCAAATAACCGCTATGTATTGCATCAAAACTCTCGGCACTCTGTATCTAGGGAAAGTTACCGTTAAAAATGTCACACAAAACCCGCTGCATTGGGTTATATGTGTGAACGTTATTCGATAACGTCAGGAACGATAACTCATGGCGTAACGTCATTCGGTATCGTGTTACCTTAAGCCTTTCAAATTTTATTCGAGAAAACAAAAATTAAACAATTGAATAAAGATTTTTCAATTTTTCATCTATTTATTCATTCCAAAACTCCCCCAACCTGGTCACATTGTTAACGTTCCAGCGATTCATCAATAGTACCCGTAATCAGACCTGATCAGCTCTAAATTTTATTATACTTTCAAGCAATTACGTCATAACATAGGATGCCATTTTGAAAATGATACAGAAATAAACATAAAAGACTTATTTGGATTGTTGCATTGTTCAAATACTTTTACAAACCATGCTGGTTGCAGGAGAAGCTTCAGTTTATCAAGTCTAGAAAATTCTGAATGAATCTCAAAAACCAGAATAGAGTTGATGAGGGCTGGTGTGGCTTTATATTAAAACAAAATTATCCCAAACATCAGTCGGTCATTTGACCCGGGAAAAACCGATTGTTTTGTTTTAACAAATATGTGATAAAAACATATAATATGTTACTCATATCAGGATGACACGAATATGATTTCCTTCACATGGAAAAATCGTTCTTTAAATGTCGATGAGATACAAGTATGGACATACTGTTCAGTGCATTATTTTAAGGTATAAGTGATCTGGTTATTTTGTTGAAGATTATTGATACATAAATGTGATATATATATTACATTCATTGGCCTCTATTTGGTTTGTGGGTCGACCGAGTCAACAAATTTTTTTAAATATTTTTCTTACAATAGTGTTTTTGAGTTGCTGTCTTACCCATTACCAATTTCATGTTTACATTTCAGTGCTGACGACTTCACCTCAGGTTACATGCAGAGTAAAGCTATGGTATCGTGTAATGGAACAGTTTTCTGGCCACCGCCTGCAAAATTTAGAAGTTCATGTAAAATTGATATAACATTTTTCCCTTTTGACGATCAAACATGTGTAATGAAATTTGGATCGTGGACTTATGATGGATTTCAGGTTGATTTAACAAACCGTTCAACCTTTGTAGATTTATCTAACTATGTGTACAGTGGAGAATGGGAACTTCTTGATATACGAGTTGTCCGAAATGAAGTATACTACGCATGTTGTCCGGTACCGTATCCGGACGTTACATTTACTATAATTATACGTCGAAAAACATTATACTATTTATTCAATATAATATTTCCTTGTTTGTGGCTGTCTATACTGAGTTTGTTAGGTTTTTGGTTGCCACCAGATTCAGGAGAGAAAATAACGCTTGGAATAACCGTTCTTTTGGCGTTTTCTGTATTCATGTTACTAATTGCAGAAAATATGCCAGCAACATCGGAGTTTGTTCCATTAATTGGTAAGTTTAAAAAAAAACAAGAGTACAGATTTTGTTAAGTATAATTAATTCGGGTTATTTAAATTTTTTATTACAAATTTCCTATTGACGAGAGTGCTTTATTTTAGCTGCATAATACAAATCACAATAACAGGGAAAATTACGATTTTACCTCTAACAAATAAAGGTTTCAAAATTCGACTTTTAGAACGGTTTGACATAACTATTTACAGTTTTC
Source organism: Mytilus edulis (assembly GCA_019925275.1). NCBI lineage: Eukaryota > Metazoa > Mollusca > Bivalvia > Mytilida > Mytilidae > Mytilus > Mytilus edulis. The sequence goes on from CM034355.1 coordinate 81,935,988, forward strand.
TTAAGATACATACACCAAAGCAAATAAACAAACAATACATACTTATACATACCTTGAATAAACGAATAATGTGGTTTCATAATATAAAAAAATAATTACGATTTAGGAATAAGAGGAGCCCCCAAAAATGTAAATCAATGGTTTCATCCAAGTGCATTTAAGGGAAACTGAGAAATATTGGCATAAAGCTTAAATTGAAGCTACACATCTAATGGACTGATTCATCAGTTATTACATGTTTATCAGGACGTGGATATGCTAATATACCAGTTATAAAATTAACGGTACCAATTTTCTTGCACCAGATGCGCATTTCGACAATACATGTCAGTAACATGATCCCTGTGTTGTACTAGACCGACATGAAGACTTCGATTTTTAATGTCATAGTTCACAAAACAACCACGCCAGCTAGTCTATCCGGACCCATCATTCAAACTCTGAGACGACCACGCATTGTTCTCGCTCCTTAATTCCTAGCACTTATCAAATGAGCAGAAAATATCATTTTTAAGACTCATTTGAATCAATCAGTGGTCGAACCTACATCCATGTTACCGCGAGACCTTTATGGTTTTATCTATAATAGTATCCTCTTTTTATAGATAACGTACATCTAGCCTGTATATATCAACAAAATACAACTAACTAAAATTTGCCAAACCGAGATATATGTACTTTTTCCTCGAGAGTAAGGAAATTTTGAACATAATTCCATGTATAAAAAATTTCCATTCCAGAATACTTCTGTGTGTAATTTTAACAGTTCAAATTAAATGTAAAGTTTAAGGCTATTTGTATCTTAATGAATGCAAACTTTAAGGTTGAGAATGATCATTCAATTTTGCTTTGAACGTCACAAGCTGGTTGATCATTAAAAAGAACAATTTAATAACATTTAATCTCTATTTCAAAAAAAATAAAAATATCTGTTTAGGTTTTAATGTTTCGAAATAAATGAAAATTCCATGGACATTTATTAAATAAAGTGTTGTGTTTTCCTAAGAAGTTGATCAATCTATTAGTTTAATTAATATATTAACATCGCCATTAAGCTGGTTGACGCAAAATGTCTATACATATGACCTTAAATATGTTCCCAGTTCTTATTGTTTTTATTTGTTTGTCAACAACCAATCACCTTTTCTTCACCATACAAAATTTAGAATGGTTTCCTTATTGTAAAAGTTGTTAAACAGTAATATCCTTAAGTGATCAGTGATGTATATTTCTTGTTCATTTCATCTTAACACCGTTTTAGAACGTAGACGCCTGATATCAGAGAGAATTGTATTATCATTCATTGATAAATAGAACTATTATACACTTTAAAGTATTGTTATAATTTTCATGATTTGAATTTGATAAACGCGATAATGATTTATTTGCTATGTTTTCTAAGATGTTCTCCTCCTGGTTCTTGATTTTATAATTAACCTTTGCATTTATCTTAATTCAAAATGTACATAAATTTATTTAGCAAGTGAAATTGTAATTTGTTTTCCAATTTCATATTAACTTGCACCAGTATTCATTATACAATTTGTTCAGTATAACATAATGATTGTTAGATAAGTCATAAATGCTAAGGACGAAATCAACGGAAACAAGTCTTAATTTTACATAGACCACCCTTGTGCTTTTTAATCGTTTAGGGCTCCCTTCGTTACTTTTTACATGTCTGGGTCGTATCTAAAATTAATTTTTTGTTTTCGAGTTTTCTTGATCGTATTAGAATATTTTGCTGTTATCTTTTTCACTTTTATGCTTAATATTATGTTTTCTTCATTTCATCTAATTGAAGATTGATTGGCCTTTTTAGTTTTTAATAGTATACGCTAGTTAACACTGGTATTATAGCACACATAACTGTAGTCAATACATTTTCAATATATTTTCAATTCAAATTATATCTGATATGGTCTATGTTATATTTTCTTCAAATATGATTGCTTCATTTCAATATTGTTTTAAACATATTTTAGGAATATATTTGACCTGCACAATGGGAATGACATCCATGTCTATCATTCTTACAGTGTTCGTTCTTCAGTTACACCATGTTGGACCCCATCAAAGACCAGTTCCAAAATGGCTTCGAATAATCTGCTTCAATTTTCTTGGAAAGATTATGTGTTTGCGACCTCCGAGACCGTTGAATGGGCTTCATTGTCACTATCCTCAAAATGATATTTATCTAGCGCAGTTTTACGAGGACATTACAGGCAATAATTGCAATGGAAGTATTCCTAACTTTCGTAACAATGGTAACTACAGCACTGAGAAGGACGCCAATCATGTTCACGAAAAAATAGCATCGGAAGTAGAAGTTGACAATACACAGGAGCGCATTACAAATCATTTAAAACTTTTAATTGATAAACAGGATTATGAAGATAGACATCAGTGTATAGTGAACGATTGGAGATTTGTTGCTTTAACTATGGATCGAATATTATTTTGGTTATTTTTATCAGCAACCACATTATCATCTATTGCCATTTTAATCATCCAGCCAATGATGAAACCAAAAGTTTAAAGCAACTTACTAATGTCATATTGCCTTTCAGATCTTCTTTCATATTAATGTTTAGTTCAATATCATTATGATGAGTAACATATTTTCATTATTTCAAACCTTTTAATTATTTCGTATATCTGTGATATAAATAGTAGAAATTGTAATTAGACAACCATTAAACAGGGTTTTTCTTTTGCGTATGATAGATAATAGGTCAAATTTAGTGTTGATGTTAGATATATGAATGTCTCTACTGAATTAATTCACAACAGTTCCCATTTAGTTTTAATGATTCTATTGATTGTTCTTTAAAACGACTGGACTAATTCTATATGACAGAATAAAAAACATTGACATTAGTATTTTACCCATTAACAATTGCTGTATAATTATGCATAAATATCAGACTTTTCTGATTTCTGCTGGTTTTTTTTTACAGTTAAGAGCCTATATGGTTTAATCATTTCTGTTAGAATAAAACTTCGTGCCTCTTTCGACATCTACCATCATGTCTGCAAGATTTTTTTATAATCAGAACGTATCTTTTGAAGCTATTGAGTAAGTTTAAGTCACAGTTTGTCAGAACCATTCCAAGAAAAAAATATGGTTTCCAATTCAAATTCCTTAAAACCGGTAATTAATCATCAAGGTCATATTATTGTAGAAAACACATGCACACACTTGCATGATATATTGGCTTAATTGGAGGGAAATTGGAGTAAGACAATTCATTTGGCTAATTTAAACCTGTCTGGTTAAACAAAAAGGTTTAAAGCTGTTCTTTTTCAAATGACTACAACAAACGACCCAGCTCATCAAATACCGAGGCCACCGAGGAATTAAGACATAAAGATTTTACATAACGTTAATTATATTCTTCTTACCAACAATTTAGATTTAATTCCGTGAGGAAGACAGGTTGAATATACTATCAGAGTACATTTACTGCAAACACAAAACTGAGAAATTCATACATTATTGTATTACATTTTTTTCTCTTATCTGTCTACAATAACATTTATGAGTCTGAATATGAATGAAGAGCTATTTTTTTGTGTATACTGACTGCAATGTTTTGAATAAATACGGAATATGCATCTTGGGTAAACACATCATTAAATATATTGTTATAAAAGTAGACTCGACACTTTATTTCATTAATAAAGCCAACAGTAGTATACCTCTGTTCAAAAGTAATAAATTGATTGAGAAAAACACGTCCGGGTTACCAACTAAAATCGTGGAAAACAACCGAACAACAGATACACGTAGGAAACAATCACCAATGCAACATACACAGAAACTTTAAGATAATAATTACCATATTCCTTACTTGGTATAGGACATTTAACACATTAACTTATATGATGACGCTTGCTAACTGTTTAATGTTCAGTTGCTAGTAAATTGCATATTCTTGGCAATAACATGGTATTAAGGGGCCGGCGGAAAGACATTAAATGGATATTCAATTATATCAAGGATATAAATATAAAACTTTGTTTTCTTAATCGACATTCTGAACACATTTGGTATGTATAACATAGTAAAACACAAGCCTTGTACTCACTTTAGATATTATAAACACGGACTTACCGTTCCGACTGGCATATTATGTTACAATGAAACAGACGTCTGCAGTTAAAGAACGAAAGGAGCGATCTGAAACCAACATTACAGCAGTTAAAGAACACTCTTACAGCTTTTCGATACAGTTACTATATGAAAAAGCTATCGTTTATCCAATCATATTCATAGTCAAACTAAAGTTTATACAATTACATAAATGTATCTTTCTATCATCTTTTAAATGACCATTTAGACTAAGATTTTTCATTATTGAATGATCGTACTTAGTATGTCTCATTCTTGCTAAAGATAATGTCATTGACGCGTATCACTTCTCATTTTACGGTGCAAAACGACCTTCAGCTACAGCATGATTTTCTTTTTATAAAATCTCGTTGACAAACATTTATATAAGTATTGTTAGATCTGCTTTATTAGAGGGAATCATAAACCTTATACTAAAGAAAAACTGATAACGCCAAAGCCAAAAGAAAGAAGATGGAAAGACAAAAAATTGTAAATAAAACTTAAAATTTAGCAACAAGCCTTACTCCCCTTAAAAATTATGATTAAATGAAAAGAATTGTTCCCAGAAGTCTCACAGCTACTGGTCCACTCATGCCCCATCCTGGTGCTTCTAACAGTAAAAAAACCCGAAGATGATTTGTATTTGTCCATTATGTAAAAAGTTTATTAAAATATGACGACCGGGATTTCGTTAAATGAAATATTATTTAATTTTAAGAAAGGTCATGCAATGAGTTAACGTGGCTGCACTGTCAAGTTAGTTTTGCAAGAACAGTTTGATTCTGCTAGTAATGTACCTTCAATGGTAATACTTATTAGTTTGTTTTGATGACAAGTTCAAATAAGTGCATTTGCCATAAACGTTATTCAGATGCATATCATTTTCTTTTTATTTGGCGTTTAACATACTCATAATGCCAAACTAAATATCTTGGGATATAGATAATCAAACTGTAAGATGTTCATCTTGATATAATGATTGAACTCATACCAGCTATATTTATACAGGTTTTGTCATTTATCAAACAGAAACATAAAAAAGCAATTAGATATCTATTTGTAGTTCAGAAATATCAACATTTCAATTATGTATCAAAATAAAGATGGTTATCCAACAATTAAGAACAAATTCTAAATAATAAGTTCTAGCTTGATGCGTACAGAATGTTGCTTGTGAATGATCATAGAAATGAAATAATAAGATCTATAAGCTTTATATTTACGAAATTGTTTTAGAAAAACGTTTTGTGGATACACATGAAAGAAACGTCACAAGATATATTTTGTCAATGATCGGTATATTTGTTCTTCGTCTCGTTAAAGCCACAGCGCTCTCTTGTTAGTTTTCGTGTTGTCAGAACCACTTCGATTCTATGTTGGTTTTTAATCTTGTCTAAGGTACCACGCTCCTATTGTTTTCAATCCTCTTGTCAAGTAAACACTATATTTTACCGTTTGACTTTGTCTTGTTGTAAGTTATGCCGGTTTTTTTCTCGTTTGAATTGTTTCAAATTAATCATGTCGAGGCCTTTCATGCTGACTGTACCGATTTGGGACCTATAACAGTTTTGCTGGTGTAACATCTTAACTTTCATTTTTGTAAAGAATTCCGCTGAAGCTGGTGATTGAGACCGACTTTTAACTCGCAGTAAAGTGGGAGTATTTTTTTTTTTTTTGCTCCATTTGGAAATTCACACTGTGACTTTGAGATGTAGAACAACAATAAAGTGCTGTTCTTTTGCATTTAGTTTAATTTTCTGTGTATGACGGCTACCCAATTTCTTTTTCTATTACATATATTCGTCATATGCGCTATATTCATACTTAAATCATATGTTCAGTCTTTATAAATCATTCTAATATAACGTGCTTCTTTCGCTTTGTGAATAAACCCATGCTCTAAATCCAATAAAATTTGTTTGCACATGCGTATATTGACTACTGCAGAATTTTTTTTTTAAATGGCATATATTTAATAAACTTAAAACACTTCCAAACTCTAAAATTGATGTTTCTAATGCATTTATTATGACTGGAATGTGTTGCAATTCTAAATTTATAAACAAAAGGAGCTTCATGGAAGAGCCTACACAAACGCTTTACTCTTATACACATAATACATACAAATTACCTTAATTGTCCTAATCAGAATCAAAATAATTGATGCAAGCTATACTTTATTGTAGTAATATGGGTAGGCATTATATTCGTGTTATTTTAGCCCTCACTCCTGCTCGGGCAAAAATAATCACGAATTTAATGCCTACCTATGTTAAAACTACAATAAAGTATAGCTTGCATCAATTATTTCATAAATCTTTATTTCATTTTAAATTTTCAATTATATTGTGAAAAACACAATCATGCAATAAGATGAATGGACACAAAATTATTAGTATACAACGTTGGTCCTGAAAATAAGATACGAACATATCTGTTGGTATATATATGTCGTGTACAAGTTATCATTTTGTACAAATTATAATTTGTACAAAAATATTTTACAAATTATCATTTGTATTTTGACTTTGTTAAAATTACAATTTGTACAAAATGTGCCTGTACAAATAACAATTTGTACAAAATTTGATCAAAATTCACTTATAACTTGTACAACAGTTTTAAATATTGATTTTGTTGAAAAATTAATTGATTCACACGATAGAATCGTAATTAACAGATCACACAATAAACCTTACAACAAAATACACTGTTTTACACAACTACAAAAGGCACATTGATCTTCGAAATTTTTGAGAGAAAAAAAAGGAAAGAAGTATGATTTTTTTTCAAATTTTTCATTCATAACCTACTTTTTCTTAAAAAAAAATATCATTCAATAGTACTGCTTGATTAGCTCTTATCGTTATTTGGAAGATTTTTTTTTATTCAGAAACTTTGCAAAAACGGTAATATTTGTAAAAATTTGATATTTTGGATTGTGAAAGATCATGTAGAGCATTTTGATGATCGTGAAAATGATCTAGAAAGATTTGTTACCACTTATTCGTTATTTCAAAAAATCTATGAAAACAATCAAAACATGTCGTCATCGATTTCTTTCATATTAAAGCAAAACTTGGTACAGTACTTCTAAATTTAGAAATGAGAGTCAAAAGATGTTGTGCAATACCTGATTCCATAAATCACTAGACCACCTGCTGAAACGAATGATAAAGAACAAATTTTGAATTTTGTAACTTAGGTGTCCTGTGTGGTCATTTAATAGCAATTCAATAATGTGTATCAATGCTTTTTTTTACCATATGATAAATTATTGTACAAGTTATAAGTGAATTTTTGTCCATTTTTGTACAAATTGTAATTTGTACAAGCACTTTTTGTACAAATTACAATTTGTACATAGTCAAAATACAAATTATAATTTGTACAATATTTTTGTACAAATTATAATTTGTACAAAATGATAACTTGTACACAACATATACACATAAATAAACAAATTTAAAAAAAACTATAAAAAAACAATTAAAAACGTATAAAAAAAAATTATATCAAAATATCCTTTAAAAAATTAGATATTAAATACATGTAGTAAGTTTCAACAAAATCTTATATTTCATGAAAATGATTATATTGATAATTAGGTATAATATATGACGAGTTCTGAACAAATCCTATATTTGTTATGTAGTAGGTATATATTTTGTTAACAATTATTCTAAAAAACGAGGACTCCTTTACGAGACACAATCTTTCAGTTTACGTATAAGATGCAAAAAACTTAAAATAGTATGTTATTGAAAGTAAAGATTAGAAGTTGATGTCACTTTGAAAGAGTATGTTATATAAAAAAAAATAACCTTATAATGTTAAAAAAAAGTATGCTTAGCGACAGGAGTAAAGTGGAAGAAATGGACGATTTCTCTTTCTTGATTGTATTTCACATATTTTATGACACTTTTGGGATATTCTCTGTCAGTATCCATGATACAAGGATATTTATAACCGTCTTGAATTCAAGTAATTAGAAATTCCCTCTATTCCAAGGAGGTTATGTAGGAATTATTGCACGTAATATAAATAAGGGTTCTCCAATTAAGAACAGATAACTGATGAAATAACGCAAAGTACTTCAATTTCTTGGTAAAGTCTCGTAAATAAAGGCAACAGTAGTATACCGCTGTTCAAAACTCGTAAATCTATGGACAAAAAACAAAATTGGGGTAACAAACTAAAACTGACGGAAACGCATTAAATATAAGAGGAGAACAACGACACAACATGAAAATGTAACATACACAGAAACGGACTAAGCATTAGACAAAATACGATGAGAATAACAAATATAACATCAAAACCAAATACATGAATTTTGATAAGAAAATAAAAAAAATTCAATGTTTTGTAAACAAGAAATTTATAAAAATGACCACATTATTGATATTCGTTTCAACACTGAATGTTGATTACTGGACTGATGATACCCTCGGGGACGCAACGTTCACCAGCAGTGGCATTGACCCATCGTAAATGGTTTTCAAAAAAGGATCATTTAGTAGGAAACTTTTTTGATTTAGTTTGTCATAAAGTGGGAAACTACTGTATCTAGTAAACAGATACTTCACATTTTAGCTTGACAGTATTTTGCTTTTTGGTCGGGTTGTTGTATCTTTGACACATGCCCAATTTCCATTCTCAATCTCATTAAACCGTAAATCATATGAATTGTTATAACATCTAGTGATCAGACTTTATTTTATACCGTACTTCCTGTTCCAGGTCACATAGTCCGCATTAAAAATACATGTATTTGAATCAATTGATAAATTGCAAGGATTATTGATGTAAAGCTAGATGTTTTGTTTGTCCCCATACCTACGTTAAATCGAGTTGAAATCATCGGTGAACATGACATGATCATATCACATTAACACAGCTTGACAAACAAATCAAATTCCAATACAAAAATGTCAGTGCATTACTGTGCAGGAATTCAACTACTAGTATATGATGCATACAAGTCTGTTCTCACGATGAATGAAATTAACTATTTACACCACTGGGTCGATGCCACTGCTGGTGAACGTTTCGTCCCCGAGGGTATCATCAGTCCAGTAGTCAACACTTCAGTGTTGAAACGAATATCAATAATGTGGACATTTTTATAAATTTCTTGTTTACAAAACTTTGAATTTTTCAAAAAAACTAAGGATTTTCTTATCCCAGGCAGAAATTACCTTAGACGTTTTTGGCGCAACTTTTTAGAATTTTGGATCCCTAGCTTTCAAAAGGTTCAGTTTGAGCATTCCTGATGAAGGTCAATCTAGGAAAGCGCTTGGACGCATGTTTTTTTTTAAAGTGTTTTTTAGACGAAGAAAAAACGTACTGTAACAATGTACAAACAATGTATGTCGCTATGATGGTTATTAAAAAAAAATTGGACTCTGTCAGAGACCAGGTAAACAAATATTTTGATAGGAGGTAAAGCATGTACAAAAGTGTAAGATCTATATAAGCAGTTGTTTAGACCATCCTAAATTGGTAAAGGAATATTTATCATGCATAGAAAACTTAAATTCCGCTGAATACATATATGCTTTTCGTGATAGAGTATGATGATTGTAGAACATGCATTTACATAAATGTCACAATAATGTATGTGTTATAACACGTATGAAATCTTGATATATTTATCCTGCCTTATTATCTAACTTTGCATTGCATTTCGTATCGTCAAACCTTAAATTTCTATAATTGCAGTTGTCTACAATAGTATTGATTTTAATATTTAAGAACAAAGGAGCAGAATTATTTCAATTTTATATAAATTTTTGCCCAATATAAATACCCATGAAGATTATTAAAGATGCATCTCAAAAACATATTTTCTCTTCATTGACGTTAACATTGTAAGCTGTTCGGTTAGTTATTTTGATTGTGCAAACACTGAAACAAAAAGCTCTTTTTCATTTAGTATTCGTTTAAATGCACCGATAGTTTCACTGGGTTGAATATATAATTAATAGACACTTGACTTTAAAATTTAATTTATTTACGACAATTTACATATGCTACATTTACTTGTAGACATTATTGCGTCACATTTTCCTTTACATGAATTGCTTTATTACGTTTAAATGAGTAAACAGTATGAGATGTTCAGGGTATAGTCAAATCAATAGAATAAAAAGCAAACCTTACTGACTGGGCTCTAAATTGTCTGTGTAACAGAAGGGAATCAGGGCAGTTTTATTTTGTATTGTTAATCTAAATAAAGAGAGCGTTGTATGGCGAATGATATGTTTAAAAAAACCCAAAACTGAACATATGGGTAACCGTATAGCTATCAAAGAAAACGCTAATTTTTCAGAGATATCAGTTTCATAAATTTGAACGCTAGACGCAAGTTTCGTCTACAAAACACTTATCAGTGATGCTCGAATCAAGAAAGTTGAAACTGAATTCAATGAATAATGTTAAAACAACAAAACACGCAGAGGACAGCCATGCACGAGGCCCTTATTTGAGATGAATATATCTACATGATTAAAAATGGTTTTATTTAAGTGTCTGAAAGAGGGACGAAAGATACCAGAGTGACAGTCAAACTCATAAATCGAAAATAAACTGACAACGCCATGGCTCAAAACGAAAAAGACAAACAAACAAACAGTAGTACACATGACACAACGTAGAAAACTAAAGAATAAACAACACGAACCCCACCAAAAACTAGGGGTGATCTCAGGTGCTCCGGAAGGGTAAGCAGATCCTGCTCCACATGTTGACACCCGTCGTGTTGCTTATGTTATAACAAATCGGTAAATAGTCTAATCTTTCTATCTCCCAAGGAGTTAACAATCAGTCGTTTTTCTTCTGTGTACGATGTTTTGAGAAATTTTAACTATAGAAATTTAACATAGACTATACAAAAAATAGCTCTTATAATCGCTTTCAGTCGTTGATTAAAAAAAATCAAAATTTAATCTTCGTTAAAATTGATGTTATAACAACTTTGAACAGATAATTTCTTAATTTACACGAAAAAATTATATTCCACACTCAGAAACCCTTAAACGTTTAGACGATATCAGACAAATATTTTTATTAGAAAACGGAGGAGCTTCTTGACTAGCAATATTCAGCAGATTTGCTTATGTATCTGCTATAATGTATATATATAAAAGTATGAACAAAAATGCAGACCTTCGAGTAAATATAAAAAGAAGGACTGCCGTAAAACATAATTAATATGTGTCAAATATTGCCTCACTCACAAATCAATATTCAGTGAAAAGCCAATCGTAGTAAAATCTTAATTTTGCGTTTTTCAATATTGAAGTCAGCTATAAATTCATGACGCTTTGGCTTAACTAAAACATATTTTCCCAAGAGAGCACGAATAATGTTTTGCTATTCGCATTTTTCTGTATCCGGTGTGAAATATACATTGCAAGCTATATATGTCCATATTTTACTTCACACAAGTTGTGGATTTCGATAATATATGTCTCCTCCGTGACATCATAACTTAAATAAATATGAAAATCTAATATTTATTACAAAATTTTAAGAGTAAAAAACAAAATGGACAAAAAGGTATAGCCGAACCTGGACAAAGGTGAAGAGCTATCAATAAGGGAGATAAATGCCTCCAAAAAGTCGATTCCTTACAACCTGTGAAACAAAATGTATCGGAAACTGAACAAATGAACTTCCAACAACTACGTAGAATGTGTTACAAATTAATTAACACACATGTTTGAGCTTTTAAACATTTGCATCACTTTGCAACAGTTTGGAAAAACAAATTTTTTATTTCAAATGAATGCAAATGATAAACTTAAAATAAATTTCTAAGTTTAACAAAACAGTTGTTATAAATGTATTTCTGCGGCTGTAATCGTTCTTATCTGATTTATTTCGAACCGTATACACATTATCGATCCTGTCGACATCTAACAAATACTTTTACTCAAACCGTAACATCCCTTGCTTAATCCATATTCCAACAAACAAGACTGTTATATAATATATTGATTATCACCTGTTCATGGGAAATTTATTAAAATACCCCCCTCCCCCCCCCCCCAAAAAAAGAAAAGAAAAAGAAACAATCAGAAAATCGAAAACGTTCAGAGTTGGTTTGTTAATTGTGTTCATGGTTAAAGACATTATATATTATAGTGATCCTAATTTAGTTGTTCTCTGATTTCTGTGCTAATTTTTCTATACAACTGTTATTATTATTAATGCCACGAGGAGTATCGATAATATGTTTATCAACAAAAAGTACAAACCAAGTTCTCGAATAACACAATGTTGTCTTATATAGGAAAGTGTCACTTACAAAAAATACACATACACACATCGTCCATGCTATTTATGGTAATACAAATTGAGTGACCAGTCTTATTCTGTGATATCAAAATCAAAGGGCAAAAGGACAGATTTCAGTTACAACATTGGAACTTACCTGTGGTCATCTGTGATAAAGATCTCTCATAACGTTCAACCAACTCATGAAGATGTCAATATTTTTTTTTAGTGATGACTTCACGACTATAAATTGTTAGTTCGGTAACGCTAACCCTATTGCCGCACACTGCCATTATATATACGAAGGACATCCGAATGCGAAAATTGTAATTCGTACATAGTTGGTCGACTCGTAATAAAATACCAAAAAGTGACCGAAAAGCACGATGATAACGAATCTATACGATGGTGCCGAAATTTATACGATAGCAAGATGGACATACGAAGGTAACCGAAGAGGTAATTAAAGCTTCATATCTCAGCCAAGAAACCTACACATGATCAACGAAGCTACACGATGATACAAGTTAACGATGATTCGTGATGTCGCGATGGATAAATGTCTAACGATACGAACAAATTTCGACTAACATATCGTTTCTGTCAAATCTGCATGCATGGAGGAAATCGATTTTTTTCTAATTCTTATAAAATTGCTTTTTATATGCCTCGCCTACTACATTAAGTTGCGTGTAATAAAATTGTTAATGGCACACTCTAAACCAAAATGCCAAACTGGTATGGTGTTACCGTTAGGAATATCTTAAGCGCTATATGATTAAATCAAGTCAAGGCCATGGCAGTTAATACAAGGCAATATCACCCTTGACACTCTAACCATATGCTCAAAGATTTTAACCACATTTGGTATATTGTCTCCTTGTAATGATCGTCAAGGCATAAAGGTCAAGGTCATGCAGATGGACTTGTTTTTCTTGAAATAGCAAAATACACAGTGAAAATTGGTAGCTCATTTTTTACTCTGTGGTTATAAAGACAATATTAAAGTTTTCCAGTACTGAATGTTGATTGATTTCTAAATAGTTTTTATCAAATGCATATTCAATTTACATTCTGCATGTATCATATACAATATAGGGTCCATATTGTCCCAATGTTACATACGAGGGATGCCCGTCGCATTGTCTTTTTGAACTGTAAAATTATCACTAGTCTGAATAATCACCCATAATTAGCCATGTTTACTGATTATCTTAAAGGTAAAGTAATGGTTCGTTGATTCCTTTTATTCAAAAAAGACTCTTCCCGGAGAATATCAAATAATATGACAAAAGGAAGGATGTGGGGAAAGCAAAAATGCGGCAAATATGTCATATAAAAAAATGTATGGATAAACATTCGTGTGACAACAACTCAGACGATACACTAAAAATCAGAATAATGAAGAAAAAGTTGGTTTCCTATATACGTGTACCTGCAGTGTTGGTGTACGAGGCGCGTTTATGATTTTCATTATGTTACTTGATATGAAAAATTGACAAAAAATAATATTTTCCTTGTAAAAGTAAATCCCGAGCCTGTAATAGCTGCTCTTTTTGTTCCATTTGAATTAATAGAAACAACGCTGTCGCCTTTCTTGTTCTCATAGAATGATATGAGCTCCATGTTTTGTGAACGTCTTTCTTAACTGTCGTATAAGACTGACCAGTGCATATCGCGCATGGCACTTTAAAGATCTTTAAATGTATTTTAGCGCGAAAATTAACTTACATTTAGCTGGATTTATTGCCGTCGTAGTTCCATCTTGTCGCCTTCGTACTTTTATATCGATGGCAACACACCGGGATTACGAGGTCTTCACGAAGTCGTGTTGCCATCGTAAGACCTTCGGGTATCTTCGTGATTCATTCGTGTAGACATCGTAATGCCAAAACTGCCCGATGGAAACGATGGAAACACGAATGCAATACGATGTGAAAAGATGCATGCCCGTGACATTACGATGGTGAAGATGGTGATACGAACTCAATACGAACCCTCAACATCGGACGCACCTTCGGGGATTTTTTAACATGTTAAAAAATTTAGAACCCTTCCCGAAGTTGTCCCCGAAGCCTAGAAAAAGTGGCCGATGGTTCTACGATGGTTAAAGATGGCACTACGAATAGCCCGATCTAGATACGATTAGTCCCGATTTGAAAATTTCCATTATCGTGTTGCCATCGGCGTAAAAATCGGGACAGTGCGACGCGGGCATTAATGAATGATATCATAAACAAGAATTTCGTATAGCAACCAGGAGATATTATTAGTTACATAGTGTGCTAGTGACCTAATAAGGTATATTTATGGGGTCAGTAAATTCCATAAATTCCACTATGTAACGAATTTATCTTACCGACTATTTTAACGTGTGAAATTTCGACTAGTGACCTATCAAAATGAGCAAGTCTTCAATACTGTTAGCATTAAGAAACTACTTCCATTGATCCTAAAAAACAGATGCCAACAACAACAGCTTGTTATGTTTAAATGTGTTTTATGAATTTATTTCCATCTAAGTCATCAATTTCTTCATCTGTTGAAACCTTTCAGATTTTTTCTCAGTACCGTTTTGTTTTTATAAAGAGACGTAACACCACTACTTACCGTGTATGAAATAAGCCCCGCCCCCTTCTTACCTAATATGGAATATAATGGGACGTAACAACACTTCTAACCGTGTATGAAATAAGCCCCGCCTCCCTATTAACCTAATATGAAATTACACGGTCTCCATGCGAACGCTTTTAACCAATCATATTCCTAGAAATATATAGGAGATAAGATAAATATCCATATGCAGATGCCTAGAGAAAGTTGCTAAATAAAAATGGAAAGCTAACAATTGAGAAGCTGATTTTTATATTTAGTGGAAAAGTCTTGTTCTCAACAAAAACCTCTTCATCAGTTTTTAGCTAGATGCTGACTTAACTGTATCTATCGTATCCTTTATTTCATGTTCGATAGGATAGGTGCGTTCAGCATTTTCACCAGACTATCTAACTATTTAGAGAGTAGATATCATCATCTTTATATGATGAAACGTAAAGTTGAAGTATAACGCTAGATTCCTTTTATTCTTCATTAAAAAAATCCTTCATGGAGGTAGCTTCATATGAATGGTCGGGAAAGTTGGCAAAAAAGGAGCTCTGTTTATGTTGTAAACACAACCTTCAAACGTAACAAATACGTTGTCAACTAAAGCATAAAGCATCTAAGGAATGTTTGTTTTAGAAAGCAAACTTTGTTGTCTGAATCTGATTTATTCAAATAATGTTTAATATTTATTATATTTAGCTAAGTTAAGATAATTTGGAATTAGAAATAAATGACATACGAGGGGAGATTTCAATCGACGTCACAATTATTATTTTAATTGTGATTTTACCAAGCGGAAGCATACATATTGTCGTCAATTTGATGAAATACTGCAATGTATCCTTTTATTGACGACGTACGGATTCGTATTCTTCATACAATGATGTATGGGTCAAATTCTTAAACTTCCTAATGGGAATGGCAAATTATTACTATTGACTTTGTTATCATACACAAAATAGTGAACAGCAATTTTTGTAGAACATAAATGTTTATAACGAAATTGTACAATTATAATATTTTTTCGAAAGAAATCCGATACAATAATATAATCAGAGTTGAAACAAACTGCTAAATAATTGCAATACTGTATGGTACATAAAAATGAAAACGTATATTTCAAATCTGTATCTATTAATTTTGCTATTCTGTAAATATCGAAGTGCAACATCAATGCAATAATAGTTTGAAATATTAATAATGGCATTTGCAAACATATTTTTATTAACCATTTAAATGCATATGATAAACTTAAAATAACTTTTCCCCGCTAAATTCTCAAAATGAATAATGACAAAAATGAACAACATATACATGGTAGACAATTTTTATGGTGGTTAGATCTATTTTATTATTCCACTTTTTTGAATTTTTTTAGTGTTACCGCTGGTGCCCTTGCTTTGAATAAAAAGCTCACTTGTTGAAAATCTTATACGAAGAAAACTATATGTGAATTATATGTCTTGCTAATTAAAAAAAAGTCACTATCGATATAATATTGAAACGAAACAGGTACATTGCATTAAAAAGATGCACATACGGAGGAGGGTTGGATAATCGTACCAGCTTCACTTCGTCAGAATCATAAAATCAATTAACGGCAAATTTGAATTACGAAATTGCTATCATTTATACCATTGAAAAAGTTAATAGCGTGTTTGATTGAAATTTAAGACTGGAAACGTAATTTCAAATCAAATTAAACAACCTATGAAATAATTTGAAAAATAATGGGGACAAGTAATCTTAGTGCATTCATTTCTTCAAGTATTTTCACATCTTCAAAAAACGGTATGAGAAAAAAAAATGAAATAAGTAAAAAAAATTGCAAAACGAAAAGTTCCTTAACAACTGCAACATCAAAAGCTCAATCACATCAGACAAATGGAAATAACTGTCATATATATTTGACTTTCCTTCTGTTTCTATGTTTGTTGGACTTTGTTTTTGGTGCATTAAGTGTCTCGGCTGTTCCGTTGTTATCCTCTTATAATTGATGTCTTTCCTTCGGTTTTAACTTGTAACCCGTATATGTTTCCTCTCAATCGATTTATGACTTTTTAACAGCGGTATACTACTGTTGCTTTATTTGGTACAGATATTTCCTTATGTTAAAAAATAAAAATGGGAGATTAAACCTGTGGTTTTATAGCTAGAAAAACCTCTCACTTGTATGACAGTCGCGTAAAATTCCTTTAAATAGACAATGATGACTGAGATGAAAATTGATAATGTGATATTTTTATAAACCCTGCTGTATTAGACCGAATCGCTCAGTTGGATATTTATGCTACTCCACAAGTTTAAAGTCAATAAAAAGACATTTCCCGGACACATTAAACTCAAGACAGGTACTTGCTCATACCCCTAAATGCTGTGTGCTGGTCGAAGAGGTAGTAAATATCAATTACAGGTATTTGGTTGGACCCAATCGGTGATTTGATCTGACACATCCCGCACTCGGGGCGATCAAAATACCAAAAGACCACCAATACGGTCCTCGTTAAGGTGTTGAAGTTACGAACTCTTTCAACAACACATACGTTATTGGCCTGTTGCAAGTAAAATATATTACATTATCCATATTACCCTTTTCCCCAATTGCTGTTTAAAGTTTCCAATCTTCGTCCTTGTCCTGGCCAAAAAAAAATTCTCGTACTCAATATGATTGAAACAATTGCTACTGGACGTAAAAAAAACGAAATCAAATAATACATTAGTTTTTGGTATTTTTAAAAGGGTCTTCTCTTTATATTTAATAAATAAATTAAACGCAATATCAAAAGTATTAATGCACTAATTACTTATTTAAAGTAAAAAATAAGAAACTTTTGACCATTGTTGAAAAAAAGATCGATTGTATTGTGTGTAATTTCGCATATTTTTTAGAACTACAGTCATAATAATTGCTGTGAAAAGCCAAATTTCCAAGTATCCTACAAAAAAAAATCCTGAAACTCGATACACTGTTTTTGTAACGTTTAATGTACATGTAACTATATATATGACTTTGTAACATATTGCTGTAGTTGTCACTGCAGTAGTGTGACAGTCAACGTAAGTAGCGTGAGTAGATACATATGCTTTTTATTCTTTCTTTTAAAACATACGTATTGATTTGTATTTCCGTATCGATAACTATTTAATTAACACTCAGACCGAACTCCTGTTAAAATCAAGTAAATAAATGAACTTTTCTATATGGTAACTTGTGTCTCCTTACTTTTCCACTGATAAATCAATATTTACAATGATAATTATATTAAGTTCTGTTAAATGGTACACACAAAGCTATACTAAAAAAAAAAAAAAAATATATATCAAAAGTTGTCAAAAATGGAAATGAAAATTACAATAACCATAACACTCCCTTACAAAAAAGTAAAATAACAAAAAGACCGCTCTCAGAAGAAAATTCTAAAAGTTCTCACTCCCTAGTCAAATAGAAAAATCAAAAGCTCAGACACATCAATACGAGATTTTGTTTTCAAAAAAAAGCAACACCTTCAATTTATTCGAATTCATTGTTCTATTGTTTAGCAAGTTAAAACAGCCCATCACAATGAGGATGTTAATAGGAACCATACTATTCATGTTATTGCATGTCATCACAGTCGAAGCTAGAAAAGATAGTAAGTAAAATATAAAACCTTTTATTATTTTATTATTCTGCAACTATAGTTGTGATTATTTCCTAAATTAGAAACACAGCTATATTGTTTGCAATGTTAATTTTATCATGGATTGTCTTTTCTACTATCAAAGGTTCATTAGGGATGACAATAAGTATAAAATTTGAATAGATATCAATGTATTAATGTAAGTTGCAGTATAAAAACAATATTAGGTCAATGTCAGAAGAATATAAACTTTTCTGTATGAGGCTGAGAAACTGCAAAAGGGCGAGGTTCTTCCTCAGTTTTGTGCTAATTACAAAAAAGTTTATATTTGTATAATTCTCAATTGCCATATTCTTATTTTATCCGAGAGCTATGAAAATTGAGAATATATTTAACATGAGACTTTCAAACCATGCCACCGACAATGAATTTCCTTAAAGACAAACATATAAAAAAATTTTATTTTAAAATTCGTTCATCGTCAAAATGAAGGTCATCCTCCATTTTTTTTTTATCAAATTTTGAAAAGGGAGTTTTTTTTCAAATAAAAATAATGTCAGATATTTAATTTGGAATTCAATATTTCAATGTAATATATAGTAGTATATGGCATTTACATTAACCGAACATTTCATCTTATTTATTAGAATTGTACAATTTGAAAACTTTCTTTTCAGGATGTGAAGGAAAACGAGACATTGTTTTTCTCTTAGATATGTCGGGAAGTGTTGGCAGGAACAATTTTCAAATAATGTTGAATACTGTTGCAAGCATTGCAGATAATTTTTACATTGGACCTTACAACACTCAAATTGGAGTAGATGTGTTTTCAACTTCTGTCAAAACCTCAATAAAGTTGAAGGACTATAACAACAGATACTACCTTGAACGTGCCATAAAAAGAATTAAGTATCAAGGAGGTTTGACAAATACTTACCGTGGACTGAATCATGTTCAATATAACAGCTTCTCATATAGATATGGTATGTTGTAAAATATTTATACATACATATAAATAAATTTGGTGTATTTACTGTCTTCTGATTGGTTGAAATTATTATTTTTATTTTCAATGTTGTCAATTTTGATGGCGACACGCCCACTCTGACGTTGTGTATTCATACGCAAACATGTGTGTACGTTATTATTGTTAATATAAATAATATAAAAAGTTCTTTGAGACTTATTTTTGATAGAAATTTATTTATAATGAATGGCAATAATTTATTTTGATTTTATTGAACCATAAAACTAATTTTTTACTTTTCACATTTTACATAATCCGCTTCGCGGATTATTCAATGTGAAGAGTCAAAAATTAGTTTTATGGTTCAATAAATTCAAAATAGATAATAGCCATTCATTAAGTATCTGTTAAAATAAATAAAAGATATGTATTCAGAATGAATATTGTGTGTCAAATACTTTGCATGTCGCGAAACATATTTTACTTACACGTACTTTTCTATTAAGATATATATTACAGATTCAATAGACCTTTGTCTTTCTTCCGTCGCAAATAAAAAAAATGGTAAAAAATGAGATGGTAAACATGATTTTCATGACTTATTTACTGGTACAGTACCAATTATACTGTTGAACTACCAATTCCGAGGATACTTTAAACCAAGTAGTCAGTACTTTTGCAAACAATATAATTTGTTTTTAAATTTTAAATTCATATACGTAATTGTGTAAAAACTAAAGTTATAAATTGCCGAAATCAAAGTTGACTTCAAACGATTTAAACTGTTAATTACGACAGTTTGGTTTTTGTGCTCTCAACCATTTCCAAATTTTTGACCTGCTCACATTTCTCCAGACACGCGTGTCAAGCACACTTTATAATCAACTTGGTTAAATACAGAAAAATAATAATATACAATCAAAAATAATCGTTTATCTCACTTGTTAATTTGCGAAGGGTATGCATCTCAAAAAATTAGAATGTAAACTTCGTGATTAGTTATTTTATTGCTTTGCACAATTTCCCCGACAAAAATAGATGCTTTGAATGACTAAGTCTTAATTATTGCCTTCAGGACATAGATATAACGTACCACGAATTGCCATTGTCCTTACTGACGGAAAATCTCAGCATAAAAGTAAAACTTTGAACGCAGCTAGGAGCTTAAAGAATGCTGGCGTCAAAATATTTGCTGTGGGGATAGGCAGTGGTGTTGACTGGAGTGAAGTTAACGGTATGGCATCTACTCGTCGGAAAAGAGCTGTTAAGAGAGGATGGTCCGCAAGGGTGCGAAATTTCCGAAAATTATCCAAACCTTCCTTCAGACATCAAATTACGGAAGTTGCTTGTAGTGGTATGTTTTTATATGATTTCGGAATATTCTAAAATAATCAGAAGAAACTATTTTTTTAATTATCATCTATCAATCAATATAATGAACAGACACAGCGTACAAAAGCACCAATGATTTGATTTGAAATTAAGACGAATATGTTTTCTTAATCGGTCAACAACACATTATTTAATCATACATTTAATGAAGTTTAATTACATTATTTAATCTAAAATTCTAATACGTAAACTCAAACGAACATAAATTATTCATCAAATAACCCCAAACTCTTACATGGGAGACGACACTTGCAGAGACAAGCGCACATTTTAAATTTATAAATATGAGTATAGTTTGTTGTGATGTTATGCTATTGTTTCAGAAAAAGGGAGAAGGTTTGGATCCATTAAAACGTTTAATCCCGCTGCAAATGTTTGCACCTGTCCTAAGTCAGGAATCTGATGTACAGTAGTTGTCGTTTGTTTATGTAATATATACGTGTTTCTCGTTTCTCGTTTTGTTTATATAGATTAGACCGTTGGTTTTCCCGTTTGAATGGTTTTACACTAGTAATTTTGGGGCCCTTTATAGCTTGTTGTTCGGTGTGAGCCAAGGCTCCGTGTTGAAGGCCGTACTTTAACCTATAATGGTTTACTTTTTAAATTGTTATTTGTATGGAGAGTTGTCTCATTGGCACTCACACCACATCTTCCTATATCTATAGTATTGTGGAAAGTTCATATATATATATATACATGTACTGGTTTCCCCATACTAGTGGTCTATAAATCTGAAAATAAATAACATAATTAATAATATTATTTATTTGGCAAAATGCTACTGTACATCTTGACTGCAATGGCTAGAATGACTTTAAACCACGTGAGTTCACTTGTGCATGAACTCAATATCCCAATCGAACCGACCTTACTATAATTAACCAAACAACTTTGATAAATACATAAAGTGACGTTTCATAATTCAAACGTAGTTTTTACTCAGGCAATTCCGACGGTACAACAGATAATAAGTTACATCATATGTATTAACTTGAAAGACAATAAATTCGTCCAATTGTACATCAAAATGTATGAAAACAATATTGAGGGTATGTTTTGTCTAAAACATGATCAAATCAAAGTTATGGTAAATGAAGCTTAATAACTATATCTCTATTTAAAGATTTACGGATTTATTTAACTACTCATGTATGTATTTTTTTAGTTGGTTCTGTGATCAAGCAACATGATAGATTTGATGGACTCAGGGTAAATTAAATAAAAAAAGGTGAATGACTTTTAAAAATAATGTTTTGCTAAAGCTTCCTTTAAATCATCTACTTGCAAATTGTCAATCATATCATATTTATATTTTTATCAGCAAGCTACTATCAGATAGTTAAAGGAGAATACTATAACATTAATTTTATTGGTTTTATCTTATGACTTTTGTCTTTGATTTTACAACATATTGAAAAAGTGATATTTGTTAAAAAAAAATGTATTATAACAAATTATTTATAATTTCTGTAAATCAATTAACCTTTCTATTTGGAAAATTCCGTAACACAATCTTGTCATTGTTTATTCCATGTATATTATAAATAGTTATCAAAGGTACCAGGATTATCCATGTATATTATAAAGTTATGCCTTATTTTTCAGATCATATGTACCAGCATCTGTATGACGAGACAAAACTGTGTTTCTGATATCTAATAAAATGTGCAACCTTTTACAGACTTGTGATTCTTAATTAAAAAGCTTTGAAAATGGGCTTTCCCCTGTTACAGATTCAGATTCAATATTTTATTAAAGTCTCACCACTTGTATAACATACATTCCAATATCATATAAAACATTGCGTAAAACATGAAAAATTGGATAACATTTATAAAACATATTGTATATTAAAACTAACAGCAAAATATCATTAGTTTAAATACTAAAACACATACAAGTGCCATTATATTAAGAATTATGAGAAACTACAGTAGTAACTGTTAGAACCTATCAAATAATTTCATTTTAAAACCAAAACCACGGTTTCTGTTCAAATCTTTCAACAGCAATTGTCATTTATGAAAGAAAAGGTATACATTAAAATCATAATATTTTGTAAAATAGTTAATTATGGCTTATACTGTTTATTAAAAATAAAAAAAAGGAGACACTTATCCACAAGTGACCAACGCGTGATGATGTATATGACATTTTGGCTTTCAATAATACGCAAAATAGTCAACTAAAATTGACTCCGGCATCACGAAAATAAAATAACTGAAGAGTTCTGATGTACGCATACAACAACAACAACAACAAATTAAAGCACCAAATTAATGGCTCTTAACTTGGGACCGGAACACAAAGAATGTTGCAGGGTAAAATGTTAAACATAGTTTAGGGCGCTAAATTACCCCGGTTTGTTCCGTGATTTCCTACATTTAAAGTTTGATATGTCATTTATAAGAAATCCATGTAGGAATATAAGGAATTAAAAGTTAAATAAGCAAGGGATTAATTCAGATTAGGTTGTCAAATATCAAGCTAATTAACTTCAGTTAAATATCCATACAACCTAACAAGTTAGTTTTCATAAATATTCAACTTCAAAATATTAATAGTAGAACACATAGAAAAGTTCTAACAAAACATGTCATTAGATATGATAGGAGTGCTAATGACACAACTCTCCATCCAAGTCACAATTTGTAAAAGTAAACCATTATATGTCAAAGTGCGATCTTCAACACAGAACATTGGGTCACACTGAACAGCAAGCTATAAAGGATCTAAAAAAAAATACTAGTCAAACAGGAAAACCAACGGTCTAATCTATTAAAAAAAAAGAGAAACACTATAAACCACATCAACAAACGACAACCACTTAACAGCAGGTTCCTGACTTAGGACAGGTGCAAACAAATGCAGCGGGTTTGAACGTTTTAATAGACACCAACCTTCACCCTTACCTGAAACAATAGTGTAACATCACGACAGAGAAAGACACACTATTGAATATCATTGAAATGGCTTAACAGTATACACTGAATGAATTAGTTTCATCTATGACACAATGTAAATACAAAATCAATAAAATAAGGGTGAAATGTTAAACGATATCAGAAAGACAACCATAACCTTAAGTTTGGACAACATGATTTGGATGAATTATCTCATTGAAATTATCCTGTAAATCTTTGTGTTCTATTTTATTTTTAATTCTTTGTTTTAACCTGTTCAGTGTTTATTTCCTCTGTTATGAAAGGTTTTTGTCAATTTGGGAATACATCAAAACTAAATTCAACACAGATTGGTACAAAGTCCAAAAAGATGGACTTCACTTGCACATGGATGTTAAAAGTATCAAAGCACCATATCATTATTTAAGCACTGAGTCAGCAATAAAAAAAAATATCCCTGAGGAAAAATTATCAAATACAGTATGTTTAGATATAAGCATTTGTCCATAAATTAAAAATCAACCATATTTTAGTCAGTCGTGATGTATGTTTTCACAGTTTTGGATGCTGGATCCCAAATACTGTCAGATTAGCCTAAGGTTTTATGTCTGTATGGGTTGCTCAGACAATTTTGTCATTATAACGAAATTATAAACAACTGTCATATAAGTGGGAGGTTAAGCTATAAAACCAGGTTTAGTCATCATTTTCTTCGGGAATTGCCCTGTACCATATCAAGAATATGACAGCTGTTTTTCACTCGTTTCGTTGGTTTATTATGTCTGTTTGTGCAGATTTTTTTAATTCCCCTTTTTGAATTTACATTCAGTTGGAGATTTTGTTACTTTGCTTTACTTATATACCTAGGGGTATATACGCTTTACCCCACCACATTCTTTATATGCCTGTTCCAAGTCAGGGGCTTGCAGTACCAGTGGTTGTCGTTGGTTCATGTCAAATACTTTTTTTCGTAAATTGTTTTATATATACATTATTCAGACTGATTTGTTGATGTCCTTGATGTTAATAAAGACGATTATACTTGATTCATTTGAAGAATATGTTGGATATACTTAGACAAGACAGCAATACAATTCGATTTGTCGCGAATTTATTTTCATTACTAATCTAAATTTGAACTTAATTTTGAGTCAACAGTCAATTATCATTTAATTTCATCGAATTCAATATAATTTAAACATCACAAAACATGTAAAGTATTAATTTCTAGCATCATCAATTTCTATGAAAAACGAGGCAACAGCCTGCAATAATAAAAATCTATATATAATTTTGGTATAAAACAATGAACATTGTAAGTGAAATGTCTAAGAAACAATACGCTATGAACCAGTAGCAAAAGGTAAAATTTCTAAAGGCATATGTAAACTGATAAGTCGAAATAAAACTGACAACGTCTTAGAAAACGATGATAAGCTAAACAGTATACAAAAACAACACACAAAACTAAAGATTAAGTAACTTACCCCAGCAAAAACCGATGGTGATCGCGGGTACTTCGACAGAGTATGCATATCCTGCTCAACACGTGGAACTGGCCATGCTCTTCATGTAAGTAAGCAGCCGTTGAAAAGTCTAATTCGGTAGGTGTTTGTATATCCGATTCTAATTCCATGAGGGAAAAGTTGACATCAATAAGTCTTTTGGGTTATAAATTACAAAAGCGTTTTATGTGTTTGTTTTCAAAAATATGTTGTTTTCGTCGTACCTGGCAAAATAAAAAAAAGACGTATGCTTCATGCATACTTAAAATATATTAGACAAAAACGAAACGTTGCATTGGTTTTTAACTTGAAAAAAATCACATATACAAATTTTAAATATTTTCAAGGTTAAACTAGTAACCTGAATGATTTATTTATCAAATTTACTCATTTGTAAACATATTAGAAATGACGTTACGTCATTTTCTGAATTCAAACAAATAACCATTATTCTAAAATTTACCTGTATAGAGATGGAATTGAGTTGTCCTCTTGGTCAGTATTTGTGTCGAACACGATTGTTAACAAAAGGTTGCATTAACAAATTGAAAAAAGTTACACGTAAGGCAATGCCCCGTCTACGCCAAAATGATTTAGAACGAGCTATTGGAATGTTTGCAGCAGGAATGACTCAAGTGCAGGTTGCAATTAAGGGCATACGATACAATTAGAGGGGAGGTAATGACGTTGCTAACGTCAAATGTTATTTTCGCGACGTCAAACTGTGACATACCGGGAAAAGATGCATTTTTCGACTGATTTTTATCATTCAAACTGATTTAATTTGTAAACGAGTGCATGGACCCCTATTTTTTAAAACGACATTTTGTTTCATTTTGCAGGGAGATTATGTGAACCAAATTTTATAAAACTGTAAATAGTGCAATTGTTTTTATGTTGATAAATATACAGCAAAAAAAACCCGTTTTTTTCTCAATTCATGACCATTTGATAAATATGAGTTATTTTTGAATAAAACATGCGTAAGTTTTTAGGATACTTATAAAATACAGACATTACAAATTATTTAACAAAAAACAATTTGTGTTTATCTTTTAAAACAAAAAAGTTATGGCTTTCTTTCGAAAGAGAAAATACGGCCACAAATCCGAATTTTGAGCAAATATACAAAATTTCGACCTCATTTAACTAAAAAAGTAGCACATGAAGGTATATTTTTCATTACATATTTGATTTTTTCAGGCGAAAAATACTCTATATGGAAATTTTCATCAAACTGTAAATACGGGATCAAAACTGTATCGTATGCCCTTAAGGTAGCAATAAACAGTTAAGAAAAAATATTAAAATTTGCCCTCATAAATTTTACCATCCCCTTTTCGTTGCTTTCTTGCAATACTAAGCTCACTGTTTGTGTCATATATGTGCATATGTAAGTAATCAGAATCTTCCATAGATTTTATATCCAGTATATAAAATGGTAAAATATAATTTCTTTTGGGTGTATCCATGGCAACAATCTGCACTTATTTGCTATAAAATATTGCAAAAAGGGGGGAAAAGATGTCACATATTTCCCCAAAATTTGGCTAAAAGTAGAATTTCAATCGCTTGAAGTAATACCTTTTCTGAAACTGTGTACATATATCATTCAGTAGATCCAATGAAAAGCATATGTCTTTCATCTCATTTTTTGTAAAATTGCGTCAAAAACTTCGTGTAGAAAAAAAGTGTTTGTAATCATTACATTAATTTCCGGACCGATGGCCGGTCAAGCTATGAAAATACGGATTCAATTGTTAAACAGAAAATAGCCCATAAAACATGTTAAAAAACAATCTTGATGCTCTTATAAACTATCTTTAAAGGCTAAATTAGTACTCAGCTGTCTAAAAAAGGAATTTTATTACACCATTACTTTCCTATTTGAAAAATCCACAGGGGCCAAAATGCGAAACTAAACTCCTAACTGTGTATTGCTACCTAAGACTCGTCTAAGAGATACTAACACGACAAATGAACGCACCCCGTAGTGGCAGGCAACGTGAAACGACGTTACGTCAAGACATGCACATATAATTCATGAATATGTTGTAAGCATATTATGCATCATACAGATATCCCACTTTTAGAAAACACATTTAGATGGATCTATGATTGGACAATGTTTCCCAACATTAAATATACCTTTAAAATTTATCTCGGTTGGTTTATTAATAACTTACACTTTATATTTGCAAAACACCAATTGCAAACCAGACGCAGCATTTCCTGAAGATACTGGATTATGAACATAATCGAAATAAGCGCAAAAATATAGCATAATATTAAAGACAGAAATTTTAAGCTCACAACTGTAACGTTTTTTTTTTTTAGTAAATTCGATTTCAAATAAATACTTGAGATTATTATAATTTGCAAGCTTTTAAGCAAAAAAAGAGAAGAAGCAATATATATTTGAGTTTGCACATTTTATATTACACAAGTTGATATCTAATTGGTCGAAACAAAGGTGAAAAAAATTGATCCAGAATTTTATTATTTTAATGTCATTTAGTAAACATACGAATTAGCGAGACAACAACTTAATTTAATTTAATAACTCGAATTTATCAACTATCATTCACATGTATCTAGTATAATCTACTTATTAAACCAATAGTGAAATGATATCGCATGAGTATCGTTTTTAATTTTAGAATGATTAAATATGATATATATCCTTGTCTTTATTTGTTTATATTGAATGTGTTCGATTTGTTTCTTTATGATTTGGTTGCTGGATGTAATGAAGCAGACTTCTGTTAAAGAATTCAGTGAAATAAAATACTTTGACAGAAGTTGCATGTCGTTAATGACAAGGAAGATGAAACAGACATCACGATGCAGAACAAATATTATACATGTATTCTACGACGGTTTCTCATTTGGTTTTATGTACGGATAAGGAAGGTCTGTAAACACAGTATGGCATCCTAGTTTCAAGATAACCAATTCGATTTTATTGGTAATAAGTCGTAATAATCTTCAATTGGTTTTTTTTCGTACATAGCACCAAACTATTTTTTATCAACCACAAAAATTGTTTTCCCATTGTCGTCATAGAACTATTTGCTATGGTTCATCATGTAAATAGTAATGATATTCACAGTTTGAAATGACAAAGTAAATAAAAAGTTGAACAGTGATGTGAAGTTTCAGTGGAGTACTAATTACACTACAGGTAACATTATAACTCAAAAACCTATAATTGAACATTATTTAATCTATGAAAAGGAACCAAAATGGTCATTATCAACAATGACAGTAAAATCAACAATAGGAAGGGAAAATCGTCCCATTCATAATATTGTTTCGTATGAAGAGTCCCAATTCAAGGTCACTCCAAAGATTATTACAGACTGCGGTAGGTGCAGATTGTTAAAAGGACATATCATATATAAATGTTTCATTATTCTTTAAATTATACCGTACATTGACATTATGTAATACTGTGATAATTATATTGTAATCATTTTTGGGTCTCATACAGATGACAACGCTATCACTACATGGAACATGGAAATCCTTCTATGCATATGCCAGAGTTTGTAAGATGTAAAGAGGGATCGTTAATGACGACATTAAAAGATTGAATATAAAACAAGCGATTTTGTAGTCATTGGTTCGAGATAGGGGTAATTGATTCGCAATACGGCAAGTTATTTTTACGACAATTTTATTCATTACTTTTCGATTCTCTATCTAGACCAGAATGACAAATCGTTGAAAGCCAGAGGTTAATTTAAAGTCAGCATATTGTTCATCATTGGAATAATTAGGGGATTAATTGAAATGTATGAATGATTCTAGTATTGTAGGACCAATACAACCAAAATATGTGTGTGATCAACAGCATAATTTGTACAAAGAAGAAGCATAACCTGTTTTAGTCATCTGGTATTTTTACTTATTTTGATGTTAGTCATCGTGTGCATAGATGTATGAAAGGAGTAGGTCCGGTAAGGACCGATTTTGGCCTCAAATTTCAGTTTCATCTGACGAAAGATTTTAACCATTTTTTAAACACTTAAGTGTCTATTTCATTTGATTCAATTAATTTATGTGAGAGATTTTTTACTTATTTAGTCATTAAAAACGCTCCGATTCAAGCTCAAATATGAAAAATCTACCAAATATGCCAAAAAATGTCACTTTTCAGATGGTTTTTGTCAAACATGAAAGTGGCCGCATCCGTGTTCATCCTCAACCTTTATATATGTTATGTATTATCATCAAATACAACTTACATTTCAATATTTTGGATGAACACGAATGCGGCCACTTTCGTTTTACACGGAAACCGTCTAAAATTTAACAAAAATGCTAGAATTGTGAAGATTTCAGTAATTTAGCATGACTTAACGGTGCTAGTACCCGATATATATGCATTGTATTGTCAAAAACAGCCCATATTTATGTAGCAGAATCATTCTACTATCCAATAAATAACTAAAAGATAACATTTGAACAATTTTGTAAAACTGCTATATTTTGGGGCCAAAAGGGGGTCTTACTGGACCTACTCCTATGTAGAAAGAATATCAGGTTACGTAGTTTACAAAATAAGTGTTCCTGAAATCTAAGCTGCCGTTTTACCTTTCTAACAAATACAGGTATGTAAAACCGATCTGACAGCCATTGAAATTGTATGTGTCAAGATTGAAGTCATATTGTACACAGATATTTGTAATGGATAACAGCATATACATAGTATTTCTGACACTAAGATACATTTAACAAAATCCCTTATTAAATGATGAATTTTAAATTAGAACATCGTTTGGTTTTACCATTTGATTAGGGATTTGAATATCGTTGAATAGAAGTCATCGTCCTGTAACCAGTGTGATAGTTTTCTTTACAAATTTCAAACCCTTTCTTAATCCTCCCTCTTTCGATCTATTATGCATACGTTTTACAGAAAACTAGAATTTTCGATACTACACAAATACTAACAAATGTAATATTTTTTTTTATTTATAAAAATTAACACGTGATAGTGTCATGGTGATACGTTAGACTTGAACTGAAATTGCTTTAATGTTGGTGTTAGATTTTAACAAGATTTGAAAAAAATAAAGATGTTTGAAAATGATTTAATTAAACAGCTTGTGATTCCAGGTATTTATTTTAATGGAGTTAACGAAGTCGATATGTATTTAGATATTTAGATATGCACAAAGTTAGTAACAAAACATTGATGCATGATCAATATTCAGATCTAATGCATATTTATAACAAAAAACCAAACAAACAGGAACTTAATTGAATTTCATTTCCTTTATTAAGTAAAATTAATATTATGTTTGACGGCTGTCATTTGTTGGTTAATTAGCATACTGTGATCTTGGTGTGATGACAGGTACAATATTCGTCAACAGTTGTAAAACGTTAACGTCAACTTAATTTGTATCTTTAGAAATTTGTATCAAATACCAAAAAATTAACCGTAAAAAAACCAAAAACAAACAATAAAATGATAACTGTTGTCTTACAAGAAAAGTACAAAATCAAGCAGCATACAACATTTAACTTTGCATGATATCTAATCTGTTAAAGTAAATTGGTGAATTTCTTTGAATATCAAGAACGTTGAATACAGTAAAGCCTCGGTCACACCTTAACGGATAGCTCGAACGGATGCCTAACGGATAACTTGTTTTCAATCCGTCGATGTCTGTTAGACGTCCGTTCTTATCCGTTAGACGTCCGTCCATATCCGTTACATGTCCGTTTAGCATACGTTTTATCCGTCGACGTCCGTTCTGTCCAGTGGAAACTTTTGAGCATGTTCAAAACTTTGAACGGACGTCTAACGGATGAAATGTCCGCTGAACGTCCGGTAGGGGTCCGTTTTGTACGGTACTCGTCTGTTTCGTTTCCGTTTTGTATCCGTTACGTATCCGTTATACATCCGTTGGAGGTCTGGAAGATAAATTCACCAACAGACTTCTACCGGACGTTTAACGTGTTTGGTTGGTTAACTTATTTTTATTTGAAATCAACACTTTATTGTAAACAAGCATTTTAGCATGTTTCGGTCCCCAAATCGAGAGAGTACTTATTTTTGTGAATCGAATGTGATGAAGCTAATTTTGAAGTTAAACGTTTTTGAAGCTATATTAGAATACCATGGTCAACCAATACGGTATGTTTGTTATATATGAGTCAAAGAATATGTGTATTTAATAGAAGTTTTTTGGTAAACTATTATAAGAGTATTTTGACCATTTTATCGTAACTTTTGAGAGGCCGTAAATTGTAAAAGAGAAAACATAGAAATGTTTAATATAGAAAAAAGATAGACCTGGTATAAGACATATATTTGGTTGTCAGCATTATATAATGCATATAAAATCACATATAAACTATAGAAAAGTATTATTAAAAGTATGATTTCAGATATTTTATGATCACGTGTTTTTGCTGTATTTTGTTATGGTAAAGTGTTCATTTTGCTGTTTCGATTCTTTATTCTATTTTTGTGTATTTTTTGTATTTCAGTTAATCCTTTCATGTGTATTAAGAGAATTGAAATAATAAAGAACATGTGAACTGATTCGTAACTAAAAAACTGATGGTATATTTGGGCCCACAACCCTACAAACGGATAAAACGGATGTTAACGAATGAGAAACGGACTTCTACCGGACGTATAACGGATAAAACGGATGATGAAACGGAGGATCTGAAACGGATAAATGCCAATTGAAAATTTACGTCAAAAATGCCAATTATTGGTATGTCAGATTTCTTAAATTTCATGAATTCTTATTATTCACAATAAGGGCACGTCTCCACAATCAAGCAGCTCTTATTAAAGCCAGACACTGCCCTTTGGTAGCATTTTGAAGAACAAACCAAAACCAGTTACATAGAAACATTTTGAATAATTATGCGATTTACATGTATTATTATTGTTGCCTTTAATTTTTCCGTATATCTTGTTCATCCGTTTTATCCGGTACGCTTCCGTTAGGTGTCTGTTTTATGCGGTACTCGTCCGTTGGATGTTTCTTTCGACATCCGTTCTGTCCGGTACGTTTCCGTTTCTCGTACGTTGCATATCCGGTGTGTGTCTGTTATGCATTCGTTACACGTCCGTTTTATTCGGTCAGTACATCAACGGACTCCCAACGAATATCAATGTTGTCAACGGACAACTTTTATTTTCATCCGTTAGGCGTCCGTTCGTGCTATCCGGTAAGGTGTGACCGAGGCTTCAAGAATTTAACTCATAGCTTGGTTTGGCTTTATGACATACAAAATGTAGCACGTGCATGGTTTTTTCTTTGAACATAACATTTTAAGTGCATAATCATTAGTCTATAAAACACATTACAGTAAACTAAAGGTAAATAAAGGCAACAGTAGTATACCGCTGTTCAAAACTCATAAATCCATGGACAAAAAACAAAATCGGGGTAACAAACTAAAACCATCAGATTGCTGTGCATATTATGACAGCTTTTGTTAGATTGTTTTGTTTATTGTAGTCTGCAATTTATTTATTTAATTCTGCAGCTGCGTTCCTCAATGCATCGGTTGATTTACAATTGTCAGCATCTAGCAAAGATTCCAATCAAATCGTGGTCAGGGCCGTCATTGGTTTTTCTCCGTGTTTCCTTGCTAAGTTTAGATGTCTATAGCAATTGAAATAGAAATGAAACCGTCCATCATTTCCGTTCGTTTTTCTCGAACGATTAAACAGCACTTTCCCTGCTTCAAATTAAGACATCCTGGTCATAGAGAGGCTACAATAACAAAGGGATAATCACATCCTGGTCATAGAGAGGCTACAATAACAAAGGGATAATCACATCCTGGTCATAGAGTGGCTACAATAACAAAGGGATATCACATCCTGGTCATAGAGAGGCTACAATAACAAAGGATAATCACATCCTGGTCATAGAGAGGCTACAATAACAAAGGGATAATCACATCCTGGTCATAGAGAGGCTACAATAACAAAGGGATATCACATCTGGTCATAGAGAGGCCGCAGTAACAAAGGATAATCAAACTCCAAGGCAAAACGATCGGAAAATGCCTTGGCA
Organism: Mytilus edulis; assembly: GCA_019925275.1. NCBI lineage: Eukaryota > Metazoa > Mollusca > Bivalvia > Mytilida > Mytilidae > Mytilus > Mytilus edulis. The sequence continues at coordinate 81,969,439 of CM034355.1, forward strand.
TAAACGCAACATGCGTTTGATGTGTTTGAACGTTTTGTTTTGCCATTTTATTAAGGATTGTCCGTTAGGATCAGTATTTTTTGGGATGTTGCTCTTTATTTCATTATTGAGTAAGTGTCAGTGTTACGTCCCTTTGTAAAAACAACAGAACGTTGAAGAAAAATCTGAAACTTTTCAACCAAAGAACAGGTTAAGAAATTGATTATAAACACGAAAATAAATGTAGAAAACACATTAAAGCTAAAAAGAGGATATCGTGTTGGTATTTGTTTTTGTAAAGAACAATGGAAGTAGGTTCTTCATATTGAAAACTTGATCGATTTAATATATCACTAAACTAAATGCCGCACGTTAAGGTAGTCGATGAGATAAATTCGTTATACACTATGTAACTAATAATATAGTTTTGAAAACCAGTACGGTGTTGCCAATATAACATAAAAAAAGCATAAGTACGATTTAGAGCTTGACATACATCACACATGTCCATCGGCGAACACTGCACGTTCTGCTCTCATTTATATGTCTTTTGGTTATGTTTGTCATGGGTTTGTTAACCATGTATCTCCTTGTAAAGTAAAAAATAGGAATACGTTCTTTTGTAGTCTTCAGGACTTGACACAGTTTTGGAAATCAGACAACGAATTTTTTTTTCAAATGTCAATTTGTATATAGACAATGAAAACCTATATACTAATTGTCACGTTATTGTTGGTAAGTTGTACGGTTTCCACTCACAATTACAATTATTTAAACCCATTGAAGTGACCATTATCAAATAATACATTGATGTATAATATCATGTGAAATAAGCATTATACTTTGATATTACTGCCTCAGGGTTGGTTCAAGCAGCCGGATATTAGTCCCCGAGGGTAAATCAACTTAATAACGATTGTTTTGGTATTGCCATAGGTTTATTAGAGATTTACTGTAGGATTTCAGTTTATTAATGATGTTATTGTAACTAAATAAAGGTTGCAACTCTAATTTCAACGCTCATGTTCTATTAAGGTCGTTTATGGGTAACATTTACAAGCTAACAAACGTCTCTTGCTTCCCAAATGTTAAGTCGAAACTACATACTGAAAGTTTAAAAAAACATACGCATGCTCGTTTATATCGTTATTTATAATATTGCCCGTTTGGAACAAACAAATGTAAGAAAATAAAGTTATAAAGTAAGAATATCATGTCAAAACGAAAAATCCAAAACGACTTAAAAAGTCCACAAGTGACTATACACGAAATTGAAAGATTGATCAAAGGAAACCCACATAAAACATATGTGAAAATCAGGTCGCCTCAAGGGGGAGGAGTAGGGTGAGCAATTTAGAAATAAACATATTATCCTCTTTCTTTTGGGTATTTATAGATGAGTCATCCTATATTCACTTTTTAGATAAATTTTGGGTCTTAATGACGAGTGTGTCTGAGATCACATTTCACTAAATTTATTAATTGTCTTCCATCTTTATTAACATATCTAGCAAATGTATAATGAAAATATCTTGTGTTCAACAGAATAATTGTGTATGTATAAACGCTATGGTAGTAATTTTTTTTTTATATATAAATGTCGAATTACAGGTTAAAGAAACATCTAGCCAAGTAAAAAAAAGAGTGCAATATCAATTCTGATATAACAAAATTCATATCCAAAAGATACACAATACTTAATAAATCACAGTGATATGTGCCTATGGAAGCAAAATCAATCCTGGAATACTCGTGAAACTTGTGGCATTGCAGCACCACGGTGTGTGAACTTTAATTGTTGAGGTTATTCTATAAACAAGTACCTGATTAGGATGGTCTTGTTTTAAAAGTATATAAATATTTTATCTAAATTTCATTTTTTGTACCAAGTATTTAGATCTATTACATACTTGATGCTATATATAAGTAAATTTGATGTGTAATTCAATCAATGGCAATCGTGATATATTATCCATCAGAGACGATATCGATATTCATCACGATTGTTAAAGGTTTTAATTAGCCCCCTGATATCGATGACCTTACGTCATCGATATCAGTCACGTTTGCAAATGCGTAACAAGCCCTACATTAATTTGTCACGTTAGGACTAAAAAATATTAACTTGAGGCATATAATAACATGTTTGTGATATTGGTTTATACCAATCCAACTGTTTTGATTCGAGCGTAGCTTTGCGAATGTTATGCTGTAATAATACGTATATAGTACGGCATACGTCTAATTGTTTTGATTCGAGTGCACCAAAGATTTATATATAAACAGAACCCGTATTTGATGAACTTTTCCTCTAACAATTCTCTATTTATAACCGTAAAAGGCGTATTTCATCACATCGTATTATTGCAAGATATAAACAACGCGATATAAATGTCTCTGTAAGTATTCTGAACAATTAAGAGATATAGGAGGAGGATACTAAAGTCGTTATAATCGTAATAATATAACAAAGAATGAGACAACTTTACATTTGGCGGGTAAATTATGGTGTGTTAATGTTTTTAGACTATTTATTGCATAGACAAAGAATTATAGGTTATTTGGGCTAATAGTTCAGTTGAAAGTATGTCTTTTTACTGTAATGGTAGGCCTGGCATGAATACAGTTCTTATTTTCATTGGGTTTATTTAACAGCAAGAGAATAATTAGATCAAAAACTAGGTAAAACATATTTCTGTGAAAAAAGCTTTTATGGTGCAAACTATTTGTTTTATTATCGTTAGATCAAGTTATTACGAAAATTGGCTATTCTAAATATTTTGAAAAAAAAGCTTAATATAAAATAAATCGTCGAAAAACGTTATTCACTTCGATGGTATATATCCTATAGACTGTAACATAATATTTTCCAAATTTGTAGCTCTAAAAATAGACATGTTAGGAAAATAAAAAGGTAAAAAAAGTATTCTCGACTTGCTCAGTACCACATTTCATAAAAGCGAAGTGATATTGCAATTCCTACAAAAAATCAAGCTTTCTTTAAGATACCGAAGACTTTATACTAGGACTCTCGTTATGATTTATGATGTTTTTAAATAAATGACGTAAGATGAAAGTTAATTTCTTTTCATTGCATTATCTGTAACCATGATCATTCCTTTAAATATTTCAGCTCGTCTGGTATATTGAATAAGCATTTCATATCACAAAACTTGTGTAGTACCCCGTTCATGTGGACAGCTGTCATATTTGTTTACCCCCCGATCATCAGCAAAAGGTTACTGGAGGAAATTGTTCCTACATTTAAATTAATTAGCCTCAAAACTAGAAAAATAAGAACATGTAGTAGATGCTATGTTTAAAATAAACTCATCATATATACCAGGATTAAATTTTGTATTTACGTCAGTCGTGCGTTTCGTCTACAAAAGACTCATCAGTAACGCTCGAATCTTAAAAAGTTAAAAAGACGGAATAAAGAGCATTGAGGACCAAATTCCTAAAAGTTTTGCCAAAATACAGCTTAGGTAATCTATTACTGAGGAGGAAAAGCCTTAGTATTTCAAAAATTTAAAAGTTTTGTATACAGTAAATTTATAAAAAATGACCATATCAATGATAATTCATATCAGAACAGAAGTGACTGCTGACTACTGGGCTAGGGAATTAAACTCTACCAGCATTGGCATCGACCCAGTGGTTGTAAATAAACTCATCATAGATACCAGGATTAAATTTTGCATTCACGCCAGACGCGCGTTTCGTTTACAAAAATCGCATCAGTGACGCGCAAATCCACTGCGTCACATTGATAGTGATTGTTCAGTTCCATGGTAGATTGTCATAATTTTTTTTTTATTATAAAATTTTGAACTGTTAATATACAATGAGTTTGTGCCAGTATTAAATCTACTTGTATTCCCTTTATTCATATATAATGTTTAGTAAAAAAAAAACGGACTACGGTATAACAGTGTCGTACAGATAATAGTGCACAATTCTGTCATTTCGAAATTAAAAGCTATTCAGAATGATTGAAAAGGAAGAGCTCTTAAATACGGGAAGTTTTCTCTATTACAAAACCTCAATTTATTTGTCTGTATCGTCAATAATTAAGAGAAACGAAAAAGACATACGAGAGTCGTTATGACCCTAAAACGTAATTTAGAGCAAAGCAATACTAGTTAAAGATGATGAGATTAAGGAATGCTAATGCCATCAGACAATTTTATTCTACCAATAAGGAACAATAGCCTCGTTTGAATGAAAGTGCAGTCTACAGTAAGGTTTTATTCCATTGTGGTGTAAGATATAGATAGAACGTTTTAATATTTCCCATGGTGGGGATAACATTGTGCCATATAAATTTACGACATAAATAAGATTGTATCTGATTTTACGTCATACGTGTAAGAAACCGACTTGAAGACGACTCTTGTGCTAATTCACAATGCATAAAGCCGTTATCAGTGTATATCAGTTTAAAGGAACCATATACAGGCGGATCATTGATGAAGACATTAAATGATAAATATTAAAGCGAGTGCGGTCATTGATTTTAGTTCACGGGTAAATTGATCGATTGAGCGTTCCCTTTATCACAATTTATTCATTACTTTCGGAATGCTTAACTCAGTCAGTCCAGAATAATATATTATTTAAAGACAATAGTTGGTATATAATCAGTGTATTTTTATTTGGGCAAAATAATTGAGGATCAAATGATAATACTTTATGATTAAATGCAGATATAAAATAGATGATAGATGAGCGGTATGGTATATGCGAAAAGAAAAAAAATATTGTAGTTATTTGTTTTGGTTATCCTTTAATAATAGTTATTTTTTCTACACATTTGGGCAGCTACTTTATTCTTTTATTTGATGCATTGTGGCAATAATGGTGTTTACATTGTATGTTTGATATAAAAAAAGAGAGGCGAAAGATACTAGAGGGTCATTCTAACTCACAGTTGAAAATAAACTGACAAATCCATTGCTAAATAAAGAAAAAAAGACAAACAGGCAAACAACAGTACACAAAACACAACATAGAAAACTAAAGACTAAGCAACAAGCACCCAACCAAAAACTGGGGTAATTTGGAGTGCGCTGGAAGGGTAAGCAGATTCTGCTCCACATGTGTCACCTGTAGTGTTATTCGTGTTAACTCAAACGCGGTAATAAGTCCTAATCGATAGGTCACATTGGCAAAAGGGGACAATATTGTAGTTACGGCATTCGGATTATATCCGTCATCATCTATGAAGCTGATATTCAATAACTGTCAATCAACTAATGATGGCGTCTTTAAACTTTCGATGACGGGATGATTTCAACTTCACCACTTGGAAATTTTTGTTAAATATCTTCTTTGTGAACAACATTTTTACTAACATGAGCAGCAAGAGAAAACTAACGGCCTTATTTATATAAAAAAATGAACAAAAAACAAATAGGTAACATATAAACAAACGACAACAACTGAATTACAGTGTATGCTTTAGACCTTAGTCAGGAATATTAATTCTAGCACACATTAGAAGGTGTACTTGAATATGTCGATATTTTATGGCTTTATCTACTATCTTTATTTAAAAACTTGTTGTTGAAAATTCATTGCTAACTTTAAATGTATCAAACTCCTTTTTTAAAGCTCAGCATTTTGGCAAGGATACGGGTACGAGAAACGAAAAGCTGTGGATTCTCGATAAATTTTACCTATGTATAGCATTGTATGAAAAAATGGGACACAATTCTTAAGCATAACATTGTCGTCCAATTTAACGACGACGTAAAACAAAACCTGATTGATCACCATATAAAGTATTCATATCTATATGATGAATTGATTTTAGTTTGCACTTAAAGCATCAAAGATAGATAACTCAGAAGCAAAAGGGTATATTAGATCATTTCTAAATCCTGTTTTCAAATAGAAATATTTATACTAGCTCCTCATTTAACTTAAATAAAAGATATTTTCATGAAACTATGACACAATGACATAAGGTCAACAGGAGCATTTGCATTAACAAGTACACTGCAGCAGAATTTAAATTTATGGACTGTCTTGTCTTATCAATTTTATCGAGAGAAACGGTCGCACGCTCAAAAGGAAAAACTCTAAGATACAGTATTTACTGATGGAATTAGATGATATGGTTTTTGAACTTAATCCCATCAAATTTTTAATCAAGGTGAGTAAAAATAGAGAGCTTAATAAATTGAAACCATGAGTTTTATGAAATAACAAGGACTGTGTCAACTCGATTCCAGTATTAAATTTGGCAATACTAATGCACATGATCCTATACTCACAAATATGGAGTGCTGACTAGGGGTAAATGAACAGGATATATTGGTTAAATAAATACAATGGCGTCTGGTATAACAAGAACATATGTTTTCTTGGTAGTCATGAAATGCACTCACCGATAATAAACCAATGACGAAATATGACCACTAAATAAAGTAGATGATGATAATTATGGAAAGAACAAGATGAGAGGAATCTGAAAGAATTGAGTAAAAAATAGTCTAAGGGGTGACGATTTTGATCTAGTTTTCAAACTAAACCTCTATAGTTGAACGCAAAGGTAAGTCAATCAAAGTACAAATTCAACCTTATGTATAGGCAGTATGAATTGAAGAACATTGCTCATATTAAACAATCCCTTGTAAACCAAATGACAGATGTTTAAACAAAAATCAAGAAAAATTTGAATGATGAACGCTGCATATATAAGATCAATTCATCCAGAAACTGCAAAGAAGTATGAAACACCTATACAATATAAAATGATAATAAAAGAGAGAGATTGCAATACTACCCTATCATTGATAGAAAGAAAAAAGCCACCAACAGATTTGTAAGAATAAACTATCTTCTTACAAGAAGAAAGATTTTCACATGAAGTTGTCAATCATTTTCGAGAATTTTTTCAAGTTGATCAGGAAAATCTCAACAAAACAGTATCTACAGTAGTTTACCAAACATTGACTCGGGAGGGGAAACATGAATGGAATACGAAGGAAACAAATAAAATCAAATAATACTGGTATCATAATGTCAAATAAAATAACCAGTAATATTTGTTAAATTACAAACTCTAGGTATACTGTAGAGGGGCTAATATTCTTTTCGAACTTTAAATACCCCTTTTTTATTATGGAAAATCATTTTCCTCCCTGATATTAACAATTGGCCATGTGCTTTCTTAACATAGAATAACAAAATGATCGCTATTTGCTGATGGCAGATGTTTGTGCAATTACAAACACTTCATTAGAAGACTGTTCTATGAATAATAATTAATAATTGCATCTTAAAATTAAAAAACAAATATTCCTTGACCTAAACTATATACATTTATCTATTTTTTAGCATACAAATATCGATTCCCCAAGATATATTTTGTTTTTTGGAACAATTTCAATTTTATCTTGGATTTGGGATAAATTTCAATTTTCGGGAAATATTGCGCATCTAACATCTTATTTTTTGTTTGATTTGAAAATAATGTATCATGTTATATAACTTTCATATGATCTTTTTGAAAATTTTAATGGTACAAGAACTATAAAATGGTTTTTTGTTTAGTTTTCGCAAAAATTGGAGTTTTATTTGAGACCTTTGACCTTGATTTAACAGAAAATGCACCGTACGATTTTTTTTACGACCGGGCAAAACAAAAAGTACAGATTATCAGCTTTCTAATGATATATAATACAGCCGTGTGTTAGGTGGGTGCATTAAAGTCGTTAACTAGTAAGCGTCTTTTTGAAATAAGTCACTCGCCTATAAATCTTATCGATACAACCAGATCAACAGCAAGATAAAAAGGTGA
>CM034355.1:81977327-81999827 GCA_019925275.1 Mytilus edulis
GTATTTTATATTCCTAAAATAATCGACTTCAGAAAAAAGGCTTTTAGACAGCAGTAGACTTTGTAAAGTACTGGTATGACAAGACAATAGAAAGACTGGATAAAATCTTAACAAAAAGGGTGTGCCTAAATGCTTTTCAACAACTCAAAATCATGCAACCTCTTCAAAACTTCTTGTTTTTTTTATTTCTATCTTTAAAGAATCTAGGTCCCTGCATTGAAAAGAAGTATATAATAAACAGCACAAAGAGAGAAAATACAAAATAAGAAGGCAGTGTACATTTGTTAGCTGAAAAAGAAGATCACTAAGGCTTATCTACCTCAGGAATAGATTATCTTAGCTGTATTTGGCAAACCTTTTAGGAATTTTGGTCCTCAATGCTCTTCAACTTCGTACTTAATTTGGCCTTTTTAATTTTTTAGGATTCAAGCGTCTAGCGTAAATAATAAATGTATTCCTGGTTTCTATGATGAGTTTATTTACGGACAAATATGGATGGAAGTAAGAAGAAGTTCTTAGCGATGAGTATATTTCTTGGGGTTATAATATATTAAAGTAAACATTTGTGCTATAAATGTACAACAAATAGAACCAAATGTATATGAAATAGTACAGCAAGAAATAACGAATTATTTAGAGACACATTTAATGCTCATACAAGGGAATGAATTTGGTTATTCTCTGTCGTTTGTTATTGTTTTGCAAGTATTTCATAGTATAAGCTTAAGTGTAACCCGCCATAATTCGTTACTTTTTATTAGCACATTATTATCGAATGTTAAACTTTCTGGGATTAAGTACGAAATTATCAATTTATCATATTTTTTTCATTTGATGAATCTCAAGTTTTCGAAAAGTCGATGAAAAATGAGTGGAAGCAGTTCAAACATTAATTGGTCAAAGATTTAGGTAGACAGACCGGAAAGTTTTGAATTATCTGGATTAACAGGAAAAATGGAATCAGCTATACTCCGACCTAAATAAAATACAGATTCTTAGAAAAATGCTTCTTAACTTTGCACTTATAGAAACAGAATTTCTAAAAGCTTAATCTTAAAACATTACGAATATCAATGAATCAGATAATTGTTATCAAGTGCAATGGAGGGATGCCTTTTGCAAATTAAAATGCAGGGGTTAAACCATCTTCGACACAAAGTAAGGCAAAAATAAAAATCATAAGAATACATGTAGTACCATTTTCGATATTAGTGCAATTGTGCTAAAACAAATCTGAATTATTTGTTATGCTTACAAACACGTCTAGAACATAATATCAATAAATATAAGAATATTAGCTGTTTGAAGACAACGCTCGTCTCTTTTTTCATGACATAAATTAGAATATTGTACATCAAAACAAATTTAGTTATTACAAGTCATTACATAAAACAGACTAAATGTGTGAAAAAATATTTGGAATAACACTTCTCATAACGGTTTGAGACCAAAACGTGTCGAAAAAGTAAAACCCTCCTGCATTTTATGTGATATCTGTTATGTTTTGACCTTACCCTTTCCAAAAAAATTCAGTTAATTCAAATGTTTAAACTAATATATTTAACAAATAGATAATAATAAAATTGAGAAAGGAATAAGTATTCTATACAAAACAGATAATTATACCTTCTAGAATTGTACAATTAATCTCTATATCCTTGGATTATTTGTTAAATCGTAAACTTTGGAGGTTATACATCATTATCCCATACAAAACATCAAATCTTATAAAAGCTTTTTAAACTCTATAATGCAAAATTGTTTCAGATTTTATCTGTCATACGTTAAAATATGTACATGATATAACTCCAAACAATGTAAACACAACTTGACTACAGGTTTTGTCAATGACGGAGATTTAACTATATGCAAAATAAAGAAAACTGTAGAATAGTAATTATGCTTATGCTTATGAAATTGTATTACTTAACAAACAGAATGTTTATATACTGCTTTAATCGTAATCATGGAATTAAGGAGTTTGGACATAGTGATTCGAATTTCAGATTAACCATTGGTGACCTTCTGCTGTTTTGTGCCGTTTGGTCGGGTTGTTGTCTCTCTAACACATTTCCAATTTTCATTCTCAATTTTATGATTCGACGTGCGTGAACACAGTTAAAATTGAAGATACTATAATGAACACAAAGTTGACGGTAAAGCTTTTTGATAAATGATTTTTTGAGTTGCGTTTTCTCAAATCATTGTTGGAGTATTTTTTGTTAAAATGTATCTCCGATAGTCAAGTTGCCTAAATGATAATAAGATATAGCATATATTTTATAATCTGTTTGGAATATATAACATCCCAAATGGGATATAAATTTACTTTGAAAAAATTAGATTTGGATTTTTAGGAAAATATCACAACGTACAAATGATAACATAAAATGCATCAAATTTTGGTAGGGAACTTATCTTGAAACCTGGTCTTAAATGTGACTGATCCCTCAATGATGCTGATTTTAAGGGATCAAGCAAATTACATGAACGATAATCATTTTTCTTTTCCATATACTCATTTCGATATCCAAATGTCCTTTCAGTGATGCTTGAAACCAAAAAATCTAAATATCGTAAGCTAACTGCTGTGTTGGAAACGAACTAACCAAAACCTCTTACATTGATCTGAACAGTACACTTTTCAATGCATTATGCAGATTCATGAAAACGGAGGTTTTTGGCACATTCACAACATAATGGTAATATAATGTCTTAAACAGGTTATCACGACTAATGTTGGGTGACTAATCCTAATCTGCAAACGGTACTATAAGTTCTTGGTGGCAATCTTTTTTGTGCATGTTCCTTTTTCATTCAACCTGAGCTGACCTATTTTTTTTAACTGTGTTCGGGTTAACTCATCATAGATACCAGGATTGAAATTGTGTAACTACGTTAGACGCGTGTTTCGTGCACAAAAGACTCATCAGTGACGCACGAATAAAAAAAGGTTAACAAACCAAATAAAGTATGAAGTTTAGGAGCATTGAGGACCAAAAATTCCTAAAAGTTTTGCCAAATACAGGTAAGGTAATCTGTTCCTGAGGTAGAACAGCCAGAAAGAAAGTCCAATCTTAACAAGTCTCAACAACCACTTATAGAAACTTACGTATATAAACTCATCATAGATACCAGGATTAAAATTTTATGTTTATGCCAGACGCGCGTTTCGTCTATAAAAGACTCAAACAGAATCCCTCACAAACTGGTCATGACCTTCTTACGTGTTTATAGTTATAGTATGAAACATGAGAGTAATATTAATGTTCATAAAAACAAAAACAAAGGATTTTTAATATAAACTATTTTTCTTTGTAAATGCAATTATCAAAATCCTGTTTTCTTCAAATTCATTTAGATGGTTTAAACTGATGAATCTATTCTTCCTAATGATCTCCAATGGATCATGTTATAAACAATACGCATTTGTTTGAAAAACAAACTTATCTATTACAAAAACTCATTAATGTGAAAACAATTGAAATTATGATGATTTGTTATACTTTCATTTTACTGATGTATATTTTCTTTATTTTCAGATAGTGATGACTTGGTAGAAAATAGGAGTCTTAATAATTAGCTCTTCTTCCTTGAATGAAGATAAGGGTTTGATGAGAAGTTTTTGAAGGACGGCTTTTGTCTCCATCTAAACACTATCCTCCAAAGACTGGACATTGGTTTTTTTATGGGAAGGAGGTTGCTTTGGGCTCAGACGGTGTTAATATGGAGATGTTTTTCAGTTTCTCTCTTTCAAAGTATGATGAAGGTCTTTTTTGCACACTCCCATAAATAAAATTGAGAATGGATACGGGGAATGTGTAGAAGAGACATCAATCCGTCCAAAGACCAGACAACAGTAGAAGGCCACCAATGGATTATAGTTAATTCAGTAGACTATTGATACTTGTTAATAAGCAAGATTGTCAGCCGTTCATTCACACTATGCAACTATACCTACCAGCAGCTCTATTACCCATTCTTCTAAAAAAAAATTCAGATACTAGATATCTTGCTTGAATGTCATTCATTTGTCAGGCAAAGTGCACCACAGACTGTTACTAATATCATAAAACTATTGGGTGAATTCCGGTCATCACCCGATAAAATCATCTGTAAAACCCAATACACTTTTTAAAGCATCATTTTTAAAACTTTCTCGAGGACAGTGCCAAAAGTTAATAGACTATATGCGAGTCTACAGAATGAACCCAACATGGGCAGATTGTAAATACTTACACATCAACATTACACATGTTACATATCAGTCGTATGTACTTTCTAATGACTTCAAAGAGCTTCGGATTCTGTATAAAAAAGAGGTTTACAAAGAACATTTTTTGAAAAAAGCATGATGTAATATATGTATGGAAAGAAAAGTTAAAATCAGTGTAACATAGCATGTTTCAAACTTTTAATTCAACAATGACGTTAGAATTGGAGTTCTTTGAAAGCTATTAATTTATTTATTCATTAGGCCTATTGTTGTGCATCTGAACATAAAAGGATCAGTATCATAATGTATTACTTATGACAAGTTAATCTGGTATTGCCCAAAAAACGAAATTGTACAAATAATCCAAGTGTTTATCAACAAAACAACACAAAAACCAAGAAACACAGTTCATAAGTTAACCAAGGATTTGTATAGAAATAACTACACAAATACTTGAGTAAACTTATTGTCCTCAACAAAACACTTCAATCATCTTCGAAAAGAATGATAATGGACGATCAGCAATAAATGATGGTCTAATAAATGTGGTTCCTGTACGCCATACGGATGTTACTTAGTTTACAAATGTGTATAACACAACGGATATTAACAGAAAGATTTAAAAAAACAATGGTTGGTGTTAAGGGTTCGTGCTATAGCGGATTCGCATATTGTTGTCTACCCCTTGGCCAGTTATATCTGGTGACGGATTTTTCTAACAAATAAACAAATTGGTTAATCTTCATTGCATGTAAATTCTCCACTAACTTATTGAATTTGAAAGTACGAAGATTTTCTCTGAGTTAAAGAAGGATTTTTGAATGATAAAACTAACCATACTTGGAAAAGTAAAATATAAAAAAAAACAGACATGGAATAAAAACCATGACAGATTAAAAAAACACACGGTCTACGGTTTTATCAATAGTTATAACTGGCTATGATGTGATAAAAATATTCATGACATATTTTTAGTCCACACTTTATAATACATTGTTTTATACTAAAATGCTTGGTGTGTATGCCATTTTGTGCTTTTTTGTTACATGTTTGTATGGACTGTTTTTAGGGATTAGGATTATAGCACAATGTTGACTGTTGTATTATTGATAGTTCTACCTATTATGTCTGGGGTTTTTTTTCACGCACCGTTGTCAATATAATGGAATTTGATGCGACTGTCATACAAGTGAGAGGTTTTGCAAGCTATAAAACAAGGTTCAATCCACCATTTTATACATAAAAAGATGCCTGTACCAAATCAAGAATATGACAGTTGTTATCCATTCGTTTTATGTGCTTGAGCTTTAGATTTTGACATTTAATTAGAGACTTTCCGTTTTAAATTTTCCTCGGAGTTCAGTATTTTTGTGATTTTACTTTTTTTATATAAAAATATTAACAAACGTATTGTAACGTTTTCGCTCGGTGTTGCTATAGCGTTTTCGTTACCCTAAAGTGAAACTCTGACCCACTGACAAAACTAGACAATCCGCCAGACAAACTAATACTCGGCAATTACTACTGTTTCAAATGACTGCTCTCTTGGGTTAACCCAACCCTGTTATCCAATAGTTATATTTAAAGATGCGTTGTTTCAGAAGACAGAAATAAATAATTCGTTTAAAGTTAATGATTTAATGAAGTGTTAGTATGATCGGTTATAGATATGTAATTCAGACAATTTCAATATTGTATCTCTTTTTGCATCAGATCAACACAATAAATAACACTTAAATAGTATGCAAGCTAGTGAGTACTCTGGTCAAGTTCTATATACACATGTATTAAATAAACAATTATGTTAACAATTAATTATAGAAATCTCTATAATTATATAAGTTATGTCGACTTCTCAAATGTATAAGTTGCGACTCCAGGTTTTACTGTACTTTTTGTGAATATTTGACTTCGTAATATTAAAGAATCGTTAATAATTACAGTTCCTAACTATTGGTATATCAAACAAATAATACAAGAATAACTTTAACTGCTACTTTCTCTGAAGAAAAACTATATTGACGTCTTATTTGAATAGCGACTTTAAGACTCGAGACTGTGTCGTTGAGTCTCTGTATAAAATATGGAATAGTTTATGCTTCTGACTTTTCTTTACTTTTCAGTATATAACTTTTTGTACGTCTAATGATCTCTGATCTTTAGAGTCTCTTATAATATAAAACTATAAATCTATGTTTTACATAAAGTAAGACTTTGACAAAATACTTCCTAACGTTTTAAAAGTGCAAAACTCAAATTCTCAGTTACAGTGAAGAAAGGATTTATTATTTAGGCTTGTGATTGTAAGCAACCTTTTGCCACGTCAGTCCGATCACGACTAACGCGCTTATCGGTAGTTCAATATTTATACAACAAAAAGACTTAAAAGACTTTATATTGACGTCAAAAGCGTACTCGAAAGACTCTATTTCAACGTAATATTGCCGTTCACGACAGTGCACTTTGACGGTTTAAGGTAAAGCGACTCCAGTAAACATGGCGGACATTACAAGGAAAAAGAGAGACTCTGAGTCTCTAGAAACTTGATCAGGTTAACTAATTCACTCAATATAATTATATATAGAAATTAAAACAACATAACACAATCGTCAACAAATATATAAAGGTAGGTCCAGTATAAGGAAATTCTGTGTTTACACTGTACAAACATAAATAGAAAGGCGACTCAGTTTCAGGTGGGACTTGACGTTATTTTTATCTTTGCTCAAGTTACTGTTCATAACACAATATGATTAAGTATTAAATATCTTAGATAACTTATTCTAATAAAAAGAAACATTTTCAACAAAAAAGTATCCAATACGGTTAAACGGAGATTTAACTGTTGATAAAAAGTGAAAAGGGGGAGGGGACAAAAACTGTTGAACAACGAGGACGAAATCCGTTACAGTATTAATTCAGTATCGCAAAGAAGACACAGAACCTTTCTGTGTAGGTTATTTTTAATGTTACCTTCAATTTAGAAAAATCTATTGATTTTATTTGTAACTATCGGCTTTTAGCTTATCCGTTAATGGTCAGAGGACTGAATGCAGAGTTCATACTTGTCTCTTTTCTTTTGTTTGCACATGTGCTTGATGAGGTGCTAATAATCCGTAGCATAATTTCAGGAAACGCATTTAAAGGCAAATATTGTTCTTAAACCAATTCAATATTATTAATCCGCAATGGTGAAAAATGTATTGTAATATAAGTGTAGAAGTAGCCGTCAGTAAGTTAATTGCACTCCAATTTGACCTAAAGTAGTCAATAACTAAGTGATATTTAATGGTTTGTTTTCGTAATATTACTGTAATAAAACATCCTCTCACTCCATCTTACAATGGAATATTAAACAAAATTGATAGGAGAATAATCTTGTTACCTTCTAATATTTTGAATATGTAAATTAATTATCCCACCTGTTCACGTATATCAATATCCCATTAAAATGCATACTTTAACAGGTAGGTACAATATCATAATAGATTTATCAGCTTAGGCACATCAGATAGGGATTCATTTCTCATGCAGGAGTGGGTAGAATAAATATGAAGTTGTCTCCCTGGAGGACACTTTCCATTATACTACATTTATTTGTCATAAACTTACAGTTGAGTTGCATTATTAAATTCATTCAAGGGAAACATTAGTTGCAACAGAAGAACTATTTGACCTTTATTTGCTATTGATTAATAGAGATTTCCAATAAAATGACTTTACTCGACAAACCGACCTAACTCTACGTATTTCGTCCTAGAGCATTGAAGCATGACGGAGGGGAGAATACACTGTATTGCTCTTTGAACACTCATTTCTTGCTGGGATATACTTTATGTAAAAGTCAACCCTCACTATTTTTTTTAATCTTTGAATATTTTTTCATTAAACTTTGAATGCTTTTATTGACACAAATATCATAATGAAATACATGTAAGTAAATTAGCAACTTGTAATCAAATACATCCATCATTTCTTGTCATTTCACTTGACCCATATTTTAGTTCTTTTCAAATTATGAATTCTAAAAACTACCAAGACAACATTTAGCTTGAAAATATTAAAATAATGAATTCCAAAGCGAGAAGGTTGTCTTTTTGTGTTTTAACAATTTTTTCGTTTAAAGTAAATTCCAACACACTCGAATGTAAAAGGTGTACTCGACTATTTTTTAATATTATTTTTCTACAATTTAATTGAAAAGAATTTTATGTAGGCAGAAGTTTTTATCATTGATATATTTATCAAATAGTACTTTTTCTTCTTTACCTATACTAATGTGTGGGACGAGGTTTTTGTCCTTGTTTACACTGTTACACATAAACGTGTATTTGATGATACAATGTTAGAGAGCGTACTCCCCATTTTCGATCGCTAAATAATTTTGAAAATGTCATTTTTTCCACGATATCTATACAAATGTTTAGCGTATTATTGTCCAAATTATTTTTCGCATCGTTCTGCTCGTCAGTATAAATCCAATTATCGGGAACTACACCCTTTTTCAAAAATCTTAGATCCAGCGGTATTCACAAATTGTATTGCACGAAAAAAAACTTGAATGATTGTCGTTTGACTTTGATAAATAATCTTTTAAACACAACAATGTCTGAACATTTGACATCTCGCTTGAAATTAAAAGTTTAAGACTATATATACTGTATACTGAATTGGATTTTTTCCGTGATTTCATAGCTCACTTAACACAGAAATGTGATACTGACGTGTAATATAATGGACACCTGGAAACTACATATAATCTGCTATACAGTTATGACCACTAATGGTCCTACAGACACTCAGTGATTTTGAAATGACAAAAGGTCTTGCTTTTCTAGATTTTCTATGATTTTTTTTACACATAATTTGTGATGTACAAAAAACAAGGTGTAGTATGATTGCGAATGAGACAACTCTTCACAAGAGACCAAATGACACAGAAATTTTAACAACTACATGTATATTCCACCGTACGGCTTTCAACAATGAGCAAAGCCCATACCGCATAGTTAGCTATAAGAGGCCACACAATGAAAAAAAGTAAAACAACTAGAACGAGAAAACTTTATAACGGCTAAATTAATGTTGAAAAAATGCGTAAAAAAGTTCGGACATACATTGGCTAAAATATCAGATAAGAATTACGCCTCTAGTTATAATACTTACAACGAAGAAGTCTCAAGCTATATATGATACATGTACTTACGACGGAGAATAAGCCTCAAGCTATAGTACTTATGATGATGATGATATTGATGTATGTCTTATATCCAGCGACAAATATTACATAGAGAATAATACATGGCAAAATCCGTATCATATGTCGTATCATCCCGAGACATCAATATCAGCCTAAGGACCTTTAGGCCCGAGGGATGATATTGGTCGAGGGTGATACGGCATGTGATACGGATTTTGCCATGTATTATACGCTTTATCATATATTTCAACAGAAGAGTATTATATTATATGAACTGTTTTCTGATCCATAGCACTGGGTTACCTTCAGTTCTACCTTTGTTTCAAAGGCCTTAAAAGAACTGCTCAATTACTTATCCGAAGCACCTAGGTTACCTTACAATTTGCGTGCTGTTGTTTTAAAAATAATTTGTTTATTATTGTATTAATTTGTGTGTTTTGTATTTTTCATAGTTGCATTTAGTGTGCCAAAAAATATGAAAACTTGACGTTCGTGACGTCACATACAATGTGAAAACTCGACGTTCGTGACGTCACATACCAAACAATGACGTCATTCAAAAAATTTACCTATTTTGAGGAAAATTTTTCTTAAGCAAAAAAAAACAAAAACAACTGACTGTTATGTAAAAAAAAAAAAAAAAAAAGTAGGGGTGTGATAAAGGGTATGCGATAAAGGGTAGGGGTGTGATAAAGGGTGCGCATCAAAGTTGCGCGATATGGATTAAACAGCAGGCTATTTATCACATATGCAAAACTACTGTATTTACTACTAAACATATGATAAATATATATTAAGGATATAATAATGACAAATGCATATACCTTTCAGTACATGAACAATACTTAGAGTCGCATTTCCATATGCTAGGTAACAAGAGAGCGTAACCACTTTAAAGACACAATAGTACAAGTTAACCAATACCTGCTCTTAATTATGAATGCATCATGCTTGGTGGAGAAGCCGAAAAATACAGTCTTAAAGTCATTCGATGAGGGGGTCCAACAAAATAATTGAACCCGTATTCGAGGCTAGCCTGCTATCAGTCAATCTCATATACTAGTATATAATTATGAATATGAAATGTTTTTTCAGTCGTGTATCACCTTCACTGGTGATCTGTCCAAGGATCTGTCGCTGAGTGGTCACTTATATATATATACCCCCAAAGCGAGACAAAAATTGAAACTACAAATGTTCGCTAACTCAATCAATATATGTGAAAGCTTTATTAGTAAATAAGTATGGCGTTCATTATCACTGGACTAGTATATATTTGTTTAGGGGCCAGCTGAAGGACGCCTCCGGGTGCGGGAATTTCTCGCTACATTGAAGACCTGTTGGTGACCCTCTGCTGTTGTTTTTCATTTGGTCGGGTTGTTGTCTCTTTGACACATTCCCCATTTCCATTCTCAATTTTATTAGAATCATTTTCTAATTGGATAAGTAAGAGTAAAAGAAAATTCCCGTAAAGATAGAGGTGACATTAGTTTGTCTCAAAAATGTAACAAGTATGTAAATTGGCATTCTCATCCACTTTTAATCAGAGATATTTGGGGACAGGATATTTTAGCCAATTACTATGTACTATAAACTGATAGTTTACTATACACAGTGGCCAATGTTTCTATGCAGATTATTATTCATCAGTTGCTAATCAAGTACACCTTCCAAATTACAATCTATATAATGAATTGGTGTACACATATATTTACATCCATTACTATCAATTACAATATTTTTTTTAATGTTCGTTGACCTTCATTTGAAAGAAAAGTGTATGTCAACTATTAAAATTTAAAGAAGTACAAGACCTTTTTAATATTTTAATATACACATCCGTTGTCGTACCACGTTTTCCCTGTTGAATTTTTTTTTTCGGAGATTGTACATTAAGGAGATTAACTGCAGAAGAAGAGAACTTTTGAAATGATGCTTAATAAAGTATGTGGCAACCCCAGTTATCAACTTTAACAGCGACACATTCTGATTTACTCTTTGAGTTCAATTTTTCTGAAATTGCTAACAAAAATCTATCTAATAATAAATACTCATGGAAATTAAATATTATAAAACATTTAAGGATGTCTGCTGCTCTAATTTAAAATAACAAGGATTTCATGTGATTGCTTAAAATGAAAACAACTTTGATATTTAAAAAAAATGAAGTAATAAAATCGATAGTCTCGTGTGTAGTTTTCAAAATACGAGACATTTAGAAAATGGCGGGAAAAGGGTTTTCTTCAGACTTTACTATTTGTTAACATTGGAATTGTTTTTTACCCTTTAAACCAAGAAAAAATAACAAGGATTTCATGACAAAAATTCAAATGGTCATCAATGATCTATTGAACAGATTTATGAAGACGAAAGTGGGGTCTCGTGTAAAAAATATTTTAATACATTTGTATGGATAAAACCTGAGAAAATCGAAAATATGACAAGAATTCAAAAACATGACCAGCAGACATCCTTAAAAAACGGAATGAAGAAGGAACACCAATTTGATAACGACAAACAAAACCAATAAAAATTTCAAATAATAAAAGGTTGCAAAGTATATCGGAAAACAAAGTTATGGTCAAAAGCATGAAAGACAACTCAAATGATTCGTTTGATAGGTAAAGATACGTGTATATACGTGGTCTTATGACAGTAAAGTTTAGGCGGGAATCTCAACAATCACGTGATATATAAAGCTCATGATTTCTTTCGTTTTTCATCATCTTACAAATACTTGATATTGATTAAAAAAAAAATATGACTGGGTTTAATAATTTAGGGATACTTAGTTAAAACTTTAGTGACGCATTTAACATAATTAATTGGTTAGAAATAATCGGTCCCGTTACGTGCGTACGTCGAGTTAGGTACGTATGTCATTTTATTGGAAATCTCTAGTAAGACTACGACACATACCTAATTGTTGTTGATACAAACGACAGCTCTTTTGATTATGCAGGTATATTTATGAAATTTTGTTTATTCACTTAAATTTAGTACATTATTTAGCTGAATCCAATTGGGTTGATACATGTTTATACACGAAGATTATATTACATATTTCATTTTATATTAAATTACAGCATCAAACATTACGTAAGGTTTGCTTTAGTTTACCACACAATACAATAATAAACAACGTAACAGTACGTTTATAAAAAGACCGTGAATATTTACAAAATACTCAACAATGTTTTATTCAAACAATATGTTACAGAGATAGTATCAATGAAGCACACATTAGCTATTAAGCAGTTGAAGTTAGGAACATATTTACGCTTTAAAGTGGTTGCAGTAGGGAGCACACCTTATGTATCAACATATTTTACTTTCAAGAAGCATTGTGAAATACTTAAGATGTTCGAGGCTAAGTTTAAATAGACATCTATAAGGTACAAACTGTTACAAAATATATGCCCCATGCATTTATTGTTTAACCTAAACGAACTCATCACTAATATTAACTGTTATCAGCCTTTTCCATTCCGTCACACAAAAGAGAAAGAAGAGTACCTAAACGACAATGTTAATCTTAAATAAAGGACAATGGTGGCTCCAGACAACCTATAAGTAGAAAGAACATAAAAAATCTTATCCCAAAACCACACCAACGAATACATAACCTATCTTGATATTATTGAACCAAAGTCTATGTCTCCTGCTTTAAGCCTGAGAAAATAATATGGTCATGTTTCTGTTCTCATGCGGAAATTGTTTACAAATCGAATACCCAGATTATTTTCAATCCAACATAACGTATATCGCATGCAGAGTTTGATATCCTTACCCTCCTGAGCTTCATAGGAAATCGCATTATCACAATAGTGAAAAAAACAGTTCTAGAATATCAATTATCCAGGTAAATATGAAGCAAAACATATAAATAAAATAGTTTGTTTACCATATATATTATTTTATAAGTAACTAAAGAACTCTTGCGTAATGTTGTCTTACATGTATTTTTTAGATTTTAACGAGAGAAATTTATGTATTACTGAAAAATTATGACACCAGGGTTTTCGATATCACAAACTAGTCAAAACATTTACTAAATTTTATCATCGGTATAAAGACATCATTCGTAAATACAGCTCAACATGCAGACTTCTAATACGTTCAGGTATTTCACATCCAATTTTTTATGGTAATATTCTTTATAAAGCACAAAGGTGTCAGTATTCACCTCAGAAACTTACAAAACCTTTGAATAGACTTATTAAGAAGGGATATAATTAAGATACTGTTGTCAAGTCATTAAAGATTGCATATTTTGGCGTTAATATTGAGTCACTGATAAGGTCTTTGCATCGGAACTAAACACATTTATTCTAAAAACAGTTGTTGGCATGACACGGGTTATGTTCTTCTCATATATGTTATGATGGTATGATACTAAACCCCTAACGGAAGGATTGTGCCTGATGTTCATATGATGAAATCATAATCTTTCAGTCAGTTTAGTTGAAGTCTAGAGCTGGCATGTCAGTTAACTGCTAGTAGTTTGTTGTTATTTATGTATTATTGTCATTTTGTTTATTTTCTTTGGTTACATCTTCTGACATCAGACTCGGATTTCTCTTGAACTGAATTTTAATGTGCGTATTGTTATGCGTTTACTTTACTACATTGGTTAGAGGTATAGGGGGAGGGTTGAGATCTCACAAACATGTTTAACCCCGCCGCATTTTTGCGCCTGTCCCAAGTCAGGAGCCTCTGGCCTTTGTTAGTCTTGTATTATTTTAATTTTAGTTTCTTGTGTACAATTTGGAAATTAGTATGGCGTTCATTATCACTGGACTAGTATATATTTGTTTAGGGGCCAGCTGAAGGACGCCTCCGGGTGCGGGAATTTCTCGCTACATTGAAGACCTGTTGGTGACCCTCTGCTGTTGTTTTTTATTTGGGCGGGTTGTTGTCTCTTTGACACATTCCCCATTTCCATTCTCAATTTTATTTATCCTTGGCTTTCCCATTCTTACCCTGATTATTCTTTAAGGTCAACCTAGAAATATGCAACGAACTTATAACTATGGTACATTTCACCTTGATAACCACATTTAATAAGTAAATAACGAAAATTGCTTTTGTGGTAGTCATAGTTTTAATTGTGTCGTTAGAGGAATATCATTTTATTAGTCTTGAAATTGTGGTGAAAATAATTGCTGTTTTAATTGAAATTCAAGGAAGAGTGTAAAATAAAAGAACGATTAAAGCATTAAATCATTTCATTTAATAAGAAAACAAATGCGATTTTACGACTTGAAATACATTATTTACATTATGCAAATATAGAGCAATGTTTCCTTGATAACATTGGTGTTAAAGTATTATACAAATTGCAAATTTCGTAACTAAAAGATGACTTTCAAAGAAATCCGTAAAGTACAAATGGTACGAAGAATGACTTTCACAATCAAGATAATAGTTTATACTAGTCCAAGCCAGCAACTGAGTCAGCTTCTTAAGATGCTGGCTCACAAAGTTACCGTTCGTTTGAAGACATATTTGCCTGTTCAGACACATTTTTATTCTGACTTCTAGCAAACCGATTTTTCCTAAATGCTTATTGCTTGGCAGATGATGGTTATGATGTTTATACAAGAACTGTTTGTTCAAACCCGCAATATAGGTCTACAGAGTTGACCGAAGTTTGCATCTGGCATTTTTCGTTCAGTTGTTAAGACAAAGAGGTAGATCGGGATTTCTTTTGGCATAGAAACTGCAAATGGACAAAGGACTGTTGACCTCCAACACTCTAGAAGTGAATACAAAACAGAAGATGCGGTAGTATTGCCAATCAGTACAAATCAAACATCCAATTGATTTAGTATAAAGACGACATAAACAGCCAGAGAAAAACAATGTCAAGATATAGGAATCGACAGATTGTAGATCCAGGAAAGTGCATATGAATATAACAATTATATTTAGTGAGCGCTACCATGAAGTCAAATCACTTATGCGGTTAAGATATATTTTGAGTAAATGTAGATCTAATCGTACCATCTCATTAAAAACGGTTGTTAATAGTCGTTTGTATTTTCTATGAGTTGGGCTGGTTGTTATAAACGTTACAATTTTAAATAGAATAACGTTATATGTTGATTGAACAAGTGGTGTTGTATGTTTGTATCTTCATATTTCATCAGTACACTTCATTATAATGGGTTCATATTTTTAATCAAATGTCTTTTGATTACCTGAGTCATTTGAGTCATTTGGGTTGCGGTCTTTTGGCGTGGCTTTATAACTATTTTGATATGAGCGTCACTGATGAGCCTTGTGTAGACGAAACGCGCGTCTGGTGTACCAAATTATAATTCTGGTATCTTTGATAACTATTTCCGCACCGTTATTATAGTCAAGTTTGTCAAAGAAAAAACTTGTCTTTAGCCTGTATTTTTGTTCATATCGAATTTCTCCTGCTGAAAAAACAATTATAACTCTGTTTATTATTATGTAGTGTTTCTGGGATTGTTGAAATAATTCGAAATATTGTGATTAATCATGAAGTTCAAATAGTTATCAAAGGTACCAGGATTCTAATTTAGTACGCCAGACGCGCGTTTCGTCTACATAAGACTCATCAGTGACGCTCATATCAAAATATTTATAAAGCCAAACAAGTACAAAGTTGAAGAGCATTGAGCATCCAAAATTCCAAAAAGTTGTGCCAAATACGGCGAAGGTAATCTATGCCTGGGATAAGAAAATCCTTAGTTTTTCGTAAAATTTAAATTTTCGTAAACAGGAAATTTATGAAAATAACCACATTACTGATAATCATGTCAACACCGAAATGTTGACTACTGGGCTGGTTATACCCTCAGGGACGAAACGTCCACGCGCAGTGGCATCGACCCAGTGACGTTAATAGTTATCAAAGGTACCAGGATTCTAATTTAGTACGCCAGACTAAGATTATATTGAATATTAACAAAATAATAAACACACTCTGCTCACACATAATTTGCATTGAAATTGTTATCAAAATAAAAACGGAAATAAAACAAATATTTTCAGTTCAATATCAGTTAAAATGTTCAATAGATATTTTATGAAGAAATCTCAACAAAAAATTATGAAATTAATTCGAAAATATTTACATTAAGATAATTTCATATATGAAGTTTTAGTCAATCAATACAAAACGGTACACACATATTTATTTTCGTTCATTCTTATATTGTGGTTTATAACTACGACCATCCGTCATCTGTGCTCTT
This sequence comes from Mytilus edulis, assembly GCA_019925275.1. NCBI lineage: Eukaryota > Metazoa > Mollusca > Bivalvia > Mytilida > Mytilidae > Mytilus > Mytilus edulis. The sequence continues at coordinate 81,993,973 of CM034355.1, forward strand.
TTATTTACGTAAATTGTCGATAAGCTATAAGAGTTTAACAGATTTTATTTTTCCCAGAACTCAACACATCGGACTAAAACGTCACAACCCACTCAAGAATGTCAACCAAAAAAGTCACAAATACTTGATTTTCTCCGTTATTAGAAGGAATATAAATTTAAAACTTTGCAAATGTGTTTTTTATGTTAAGATGAACATAATTAGATGATAAGTAAAAAATCGCGGAATTTCCCTTTTAATACCATAGATGAATATAATAGGATAGACAAGTAACAGCCAATGAAACGCAAATGTAATGTATTTAATGAATTTGGCTAAGGAAAGCTCGGAGTGATTGTACAGGAGGGAGGGCTCCAAGCGATTGTGCAGTCAATTTAAATATCCGACATTTAGAAAACGAATATATTGGGGTTTCTACTTGGACAATTTCAAACTTTAAGACAGGTAAGACTATATATCAGAAAAGGTACATATGGTAATTCTGATAGTAACGATGGGTTTTTCGATGCTTATTAAACATTTTTGATCGCTGCTCCGTCGCAGTTTTGATCGATTTACTCGGAGCCCCACCATTCTATTGAAAACGTTTGGATGCATATGTTGTTTTTATCATTTTATTGGTTCATATATATTATATGATTACCAGAACTTGAAGCAGAAAAGTTTTATAGTAAACACTTGAGTTCATCAAACTTTCCATCAAGCAACTTGTTATTGTTACGAATGTTGGAGCCCCGCTTGAAAGTCTCCCGAATGACCAAATTATTATAAAACCGTACAGTTCCGTTCCCACATTGTGTAGAGCATTGTTATCGAAAGTTGAACATTCTGAGATTAAGTACGAAATTATCAATATTTGTAATTTTTTCTCAAGTTATCGTAAAATCGAAGAAAAATAAGTTGAAGCAGTTCAAACATTAATTAGTCAAAGATTTTGGTAGACAGACCGGAAAAGCTTCGAATCATCTGAATTAACAGGAAAATTAAATGAGCTATACTCCGACCTAAAAATATAGATTCTGACAAAAATGTTTCTTAACTATGCGCCTATAGAAACGGAATATTAAGAATTTCAATGAATCAAATAATCAAGAAAGGCAAAAATGGAAATTATAAGAGTAAATGTAGTACCTTGTTCGATAAAACTGTACTTGTGCTAAAATCAATTTGAATTGTTGTTTTGCTAACGTGTTGTCTATAGTCGCCGTCACGTAAAATTGGCACCATGTTTTTGGTTGAATCTTTTTTAACTAACAACCTCATTCATTCGAGATGACGTTTTTTAATTAGCGGAATCAAAAATCTTTCGAAAAAATTTGAATTTTAGGGACAAGATCACAATGTATAATTGATAACATAAAATGCATCAAATTTTGGTTAGGAACTTTTCTGTATATATGATTGTTTATAAGGTTGAATACTCACAAGATGCTGGTTTTCAGAAGGAGCAAGCAATTTCATGAACGTTACTAATTTTTCTGCACCAGATGTGCATTTCTATATTCAAAAGTATCTTCAAAGATGCTTGAAACCCAAAATTCTAAATATCCAAAGCTCACCACTTTGTTGGAAAATTTCCTAACCAAAACCACTTATATTGATCTATCATATCATAAACAGGTTATCATGAATAGTTGTGGTGACTGTTCCTAATTTTATTTTGCGCATGTTCCTTTTACATTCAACCTGAATTGACCAGTAGTTTTTTTAAACTTTGTGTTCAGAAAGAGAGTTTAATCTTACCAAGTCTCAACAACCACTTGTAAAAACTTACATATATTATTGTATTAACAGAATCCTTCACAAACTGCTCATGACCTTGTTATGTGTCTATAGTTATAATATGAAACATGAGAGTAATGTCAATGTTCATAAAAAAACAACAAAAATGGAATGTTTGTTTTCTTCTCATTAATATAAATTATTTTCTTTGTAAATGCAATTATTAAAAGCCTGTTTTCTTCAAATCATTTAGATGGTTTAAAGTGATATTTAAAAAAATGATGAATCTATTCTTCCTAATGATCTCCAATGGATCCTGTTATGAACAATACGCATGAGTTTGAAACACAAACTTATCCATTACAAAAACTCATTAATGTGAGGACAATTGAAATTATGATGATTTGTTATGCTTATCAATAATTTCAAAAGACTTTTAATTTCATTTTAATGATGTATATTTTCTTTATTTTCAGTTAGTGCTGACTTGGTAGAAAACAGGAGTCTTAATAATTAGCTCTTCTTCCTTCAATGAAGATAAGGGTTTGATGAGACGTTTTTGAAGGACGGCTTGTGCCTCCATCAAGACATTATCCTCCTAAGACGTGAGAATGTTTTTTTTAAGGAGTCTGCTTTGGGCTAAGACGGTGTTACTAAGGAGATGTTCTCCAGTTTCATTATTTCATAGTAAAATGAAGGTCTTTTTTGTACACTCTCATAAAGTTTTTCAGTTGACCATTGGTACTTTTTCAATTGTACTGTTGAAGATAAAAGCAAGAGTATCAGCCATTCGTTCACATTGTGCAATTACATACCAGCAGCTCTATTACCCATTCTTCTTTTTTTTGGCAGAAACTAGATATCTTGCCTGAAGAAAGGTATGGAATGTAATCCATTTTCTGGCAAAGTGCACCACAGATTGTTACTAGTATTGAAAAACTATTGGAGGAGTTCCGGTCATCACCCGATAAAATCATCTGTAAAATCCAATAAACTATCATTTTTTAAACTTTCTGGAGGACAGTGCCAAAAGTTATTAGACTATATGCGACTTCACAGAATGAACCCAACTTAGGTGGATTGCAAATACACAGACCAACATAATTTTCCGATGGATTTTCGCAGGAACATTGACTCATATCAAAGGTTGTGAATCCTGTAGAAAACTAATAAGAGGTTTACAAAGAACAGTTTTTGAAAATAGCGAGATGTAATATATGTGTGGAAAGAAAAGTTGAAATTAGTGTAACATAGCATGTTTCAAAAGTTTAATTTAACAGTGAAGTCAAAATTGGATTTCATGGAAAGCTATTAATTTGTGTATTCATGAGGCCTATTGTTGTGCATCTGAAAATAACAGGATCAGTATTATAATATATAATGATATGACAAGTTAATCTGGCATTGGCCCAAAAAGACATTGTACATATAATCCAAGTATACAACAACAAAACAACACAAAATCTAAGTGAACTTATTGTCCTAAAATCTTCAATCATCTTCGAAAAAGAAATGGTAATTGTCGATCATCAATAATTAATGGTCTGATTAATATGGTTTCTGCACGCCATAAGGATGTTACTTAGTTGATAAATGTGTATGACACAAAGGATTTAACAAAAGTAACAAAGGGTGTCTCGTGTGGATACGAAACAGTTAATTCTCCGTTAGGACTTCCCTAAAAAAAAACAATGGTTGGTATTAATGCTTTATGCTATAGCGGATTCGTATATTGTTGTCTACTCCTAATTGGCGGGTTATCTCTGGTGAAGGATTTTTCTAACAAATAAACAAATTGATTAATATTCAGTGCATGTAAATTTTCCACTGACTTGTTGAATTAGAAAGTACGAAGATTTTCTCTGAAGGAAAGATGGAGTTTTGAATGATGAAACTACCCATACTTTGAAAAGTAAAAATATTTAAAAATATCAGAATAAAACCATGACAGATTAAAAAAACACGGTCTACGGTTTTATCAATGTCTATGATTTGATAAAAATAGTTATGACCGATTCTTAGTCAACATTTTGTAAATATTTTGTGTTATACAAAATATTTACATACATATTAACCCCGCATCACAAAGAAAACACTGCACCTTCTGTGTTGGATATTTTTAATGTCACCTTCAATTGAAAAAATATCTATTGATTTCATGTGTAATTTGCTGATTAACTTTCGGCTTATAGCTTATCCGTTAATGGTCAGAAGACTATACTTGTCGTTTTCTTTGTTTGTACAAGCCTTTTGAGGCGCTAACTATCCGTAACATAATTTTAGGAAACGTATTTGAGGAAAATAATGTTCCTAAATTAATTCAATATTAATAATCCGGAATGGTAAAACATGTATTGTAATATGAGTATCGATGCAACCGACAGTAAGTTGATTGCACTTCAATTTGACCTAAAGTAGTCAATAACTTAAGTGATATTTAATGGTTTGTTTTCGTAATATTACTGTAATAAAAATCCTCACAGTCCATGTTACAATTGAATATTAAACAAAATTGATAGGAAAATAATCTTGTTCTTCTAATCTTTTGAATTGGTGAAATTAATTATCCCACCTGTTCACGTGTATCAATATCCCATTAAAATGCATACTTTAACAGGTAGGTACAATAGGATAAATAAAGGCAACAGTAGTATACCGCTGTTCAAAACTCATAAATCCATGGACAAAAAACAAAATCGGGGTAACAAACTAAAACCGAAGGAAACGCATTAAATATAAAGAGGAAACAACGACATAACACCGAAACGTAACACACACAGAAACGGACCAAGCATCAGACAAAACACCACGAGAATAACAAATATAACATGAAAACCAAATACATGAATTTGGGATAGACAAGTACCGTGCCACGTCTTATCTCAATTTCTCAAAAATAAGAGAAAACACAAACGACTCAACGTTAAAATGCAACACACACAGAAACGAACAATAATATAACAATGGCCATCTTCCTGACTTGGTACAGGACACTTTTAAAGGGGAATAAAAGTGGTGGGTTGAACCTGGTTTTGTGGCATGCCAAACCTCGCACTTTAATGGTAAAGTTAAATATAACATTGAAATGACAACATAATATTACAAGACTACAATACAAATTAATAGAACATATTAGACAAAGAAAAACATGATTAATAAATAACAAAAAGCATCAGGTTCAAAATTCAATACGCCAAAAACGCGCCTTGATTTATATTAATAAATATATATTGATATAGATTTATCAGCTTAGGCACATCAGATAGGGATTCATTTCTCATGCAGGAGTGGGTAGAATAAATATGTAGTTGTCTCCCTGGAGGACACTTTCCATTATACTACATTTATTGGTCATAAACTTACAGTTGAGTTGCATTATTAAATTCATTCAATGAAAACATTAGTTGCAACACAGGAACTATTTGACCTTTATTTGCTATTGATTAATAAGACAAACATGACACACACCTTATTGTTGGTGACACTTACGACAGCTCTATTGATTAATAAGACACACATGACACACACCTTATAGTTGGTGACACTTACGACAGCTCTTTTGAATTTGCAGATATATTTATGAAATTTTATTTATTTTCTCAAATTAAGAACATTATTTAGCTAAATTCAATTGGGTTGGAACATGTTAATACACGAAGATTATATTACATATTTCGTTTAGTTTTTAATAACACCATCAAACATTACATAAGGTTTGCCGTAGTTTACTACACCTTGGCATAATAGAATAAACACCGTAACATTAAAATTATATAAACAAACGTAAATATTTACAAAAACTAAACAATGCCATATTCAATATGTTACATAGACAGTATCAATGGAACTCACCTTAGAGAAGTTGAAGTTAGGAGCACACTTTAGCTTTTCAGTGGTCACCGTTGCTGTATATTGCAACTTCGTCAAGGATTAGGTGTGATCCCTACATCAACAAATACAATGATATAAGGTGTGCTCCCTGGGGAGAATTTACTTTGAAGTAGTTTCAATTTGGTAAGTAAATTGATATAGTAAAAAATGTTTTGGTTCTTGAAATACAATTGGTAAATTTTATGCATCAACACATTTTACTTTAAAAAAAAGCATTGAGAAATAGGTAAGAGTTTTATTTA
>CM034355.1:82004827-82019825 GCA_019925275.1 Mytilus edulis
AAAGACACTTATTTTAACTTTGAAAAGTGATTATTTGTCACACATATGTTCTATGAATAAGACGAAAAGATATCATCATACAAATCATAAGAATTTATTACTTCATAGTATGTTGTAGCGCTTTCGTTTATTTATAACATGCTATTTGTCTAACCCTAACCCGGGTCAAATGTTGATAACTTATTATTTTTACAAGTAAGCAATTTTATAGATACAAAATCACCAGAAAAGACTACGAAAAGCTTTGGAGACAGCAACTAGCTTCTTTAGACAAACAGTAAGAATTAGTGGGGGTACCAATCTCCAAAGAAACAGAATAAAGAAAAACAGTAGATACAAATGGTAAGATAAAGACAGAAATATAGAATAACATTAAGACTTTATTAATCTTATATGAAATGTAACCTAGTATAAATAGTACTTCAGCCTAAAACTAGTGTTAACACGTTTGGCCTATTCTTTACTAGTTCAACATAGATATTAAGTAGACGTTAGGCCTAGTTATCAGACCAGGATTTCTTTCATATAATAGACAACAAGATGATAGACAGAAGTATTTGAATTATAAATTATATGGGATCATTAATCTTATAAAGAATCCTCATCATAACAATACAAGTGGGTCAGCCAATGAAAACCCTAAACAATTCTCAAACAACTGCACCTAGAACGCTCGCCATCTATTTACATATTATTCGAAAGATCAGCAGAACTAGGTCAAATACCATCTGACCGAACAACTGATTCGTATATCATGTACATAAGAAAGAAACAAATCACAATCTAGTGAAGTATAGATCAGTCACATAAACTTGCATATCATTAAACTGACGGAGCATATCGTAGAATTCAACCCCATGCAGCACTTTGAAGTTAACATGTTAGGAAGATTTCACATAAACTTTGAGGCAAAAGATCCTTCTAAACTCACTTTATAGGATTTGTTGAACACCAAAAAGTACAAAGAGGACAAAAAGTTCTGATTCGTTTTTCCAAAGGTTTTAATATGATTGTCTTACACTTATTAGACGCATTATTAAGTGAGCCTTTCAAGAATATTTCACAAATTTATCACTAATGAACTTATTGAAAAGATCCATACATGGATTGCTGATTTCAAGAGAAAAAAATAGGTAGTTGTATTGGAAAAACATACCTGAACTAGTTCATTATCATTATTATTAGATTATCACATGGGAATGTGTCAGATTCGGTCTTTTTTTTTATACAGTATACCTTGTTCAAAAGTCATCAATCGATTGAGAGAAAACATATTCGTGTTACAAACTAAAACCGAGGGAAACACATCAACTATACAACGGAACAACATAAATATGGAAGTGCAACAAAAGGAAACGCCAATGCAACATACATAGAAACGAATAATTACATAACAACTGACATATTCTAGACTTGGTTCAAGACATTGTAAGAAAAAAATGGTGGATTGAACCTGGTTTTATGGCTAGCAAAACCTACCGTTTTTATTGCAATGTTAAAAATACCGCTAAAATGACAACATTTAGAAACAGGAACACAGTACAAATGAATGCATGAACATTCAGGACGGTATCAGTGATAGCATTAAGTTAAACACATAATTGCCCGCAAATGGTTGTAACATATATCAGTAATGAGACAACAAATATTACTTGACAAACATAAGGGAGGAGAACTACACGAAGAATGCCCATCAAAGAACCTAACGTCATCCATGGGCACTATTGTTGCGGCCAGAAATCACCATTAAATTGTAGCCAACAAAAGACACAAATCAATAATAAAAAAAAAATTCAACTGGATTTATTTCACATAACCTAACAAGAAATAGTATATAAATTGAAACGTCAACTTCACTGTAAAAAAATACATGCCCTATTCTTTGTGGTTTTTTTTTATCTAGAGTACTTCTGTGAATCCAAGTATATTAAAGTCTGATCTGACCAATTTCGGTTTCGGTATATAGAGCTGTCACGGAAACCTCTAGAACACTGTAGAAGGGAAACTCCCAGAAAACAGTAAAACCGGAACTTCTAGAATACGATAGAAGTTTTAAAAAATTACACAAACAAGTGACAACATATTTTAAATTGAATATCAGGAAAGCACGTTGATCACCGTTGATGACAGTAAGTCAAAGCAAAAATAAAACAACACGGGGCGGCTAATGAATAAATATACATAAAAACATATGACACATATACATATGTCAATTCAAATAACGTACAAAAGAGAGAAGAAGTATATGTATACAATAATTATAATCATGGACTCAGTGTTTCAACCATTAGCTTAATATGGTGCCATAACGAAGATAAGGGACTTGATCTTCTCTCGTTTTACAGATGGATACCAAAGATAAAGAAGGGTTCTTACAAATATGGTTTATTGCTGAGTCTGCTAATTGCTGCATGAAATCTGTTTCTGAACGATCAATATAACTTCTTCAGCAATCAAAGCTGATCTTCAGAGTTGCTGTGAAGTCTATTATTATATGAAAGAGGGGCGAAAAATACCATAGGGACAGCCAAATTCTTAGATTTAAAATAAACTGACAACGCCATGGCGAAAAAATAAAAAAAGACAAACAGACAAATAATAGTACACAAGACACAACATAGAAAACTAAAGACTAAGCAACACGAACCCCACCAAAACCCGGGGATGAACTCAGGTGCTCCGGAAGGGTAAGCATATCCTGCTCCACATGTGGCACCCGTTGTGTTACTTATGTTATAACAAATCCGGTAAATAGTCTAATTTGGTAGGTCACATTCGTGAAAAGGGAAGGGTATTTTAGGCACGACATATCCGATATCATCTTTGAAACGGTCATTCCATAACGGTCAGCCAACTTCACCATTTGGAACTCTTGGTTTAATATCTTCCGTGTGAGCAGCAACTATACATCAAGGAAATCATGATAGGAAATACAAGCCCGGGAGTATTGTATGAGAGTTGTGCATCAGATGTGAAAACTAAAAATAATCAAAGACCTGTTAGAGAATGTACAATCGAAATCTCGTTCATCTTTCAATTATAGTATAATACATTTGATATTTACCCTTACACTTGTATTCCACATTTTCAACTTAAAGAAAGATGAAAAAATAAGTCAGAAAAAACGCCAACTTATATTCAAATATCTGGTTGTAGTCAGAGATAAATCTTCACAATTGGAATATTTGAAGGCTCAGATAACAGTGTAGATGTCAACTGATTTTTATACATTAGTACAGAAAGTACTTCACAGTTCATGTTTCAACATTTTATTTCGCTTTTAATTTTATTATCCAACTATACAATGATAAACGTTCGTAATAAAGTAAGAAAACGCAGCAAAGTTGTCGTGTTTGAGAATGATCAAATACAGTTTGTCAAACTTTATTAGTTCATAGTTCAGTAGAACAGAAACCATATTAATGATCGCTTGGGGTTTTAACATATTTTGGTTAAGTCGCAATTAATAATTATATTTCTGATCACATGGGATGTTGAAAGTCTTGTTGGTTTAACAATTATTATTATCTGTGATCGCATGAGTATGGAAAGTTTTGTTGGTTTTGTCTGGATTTTACATCATTTTATAATCACTTGGGTGTATGAAATATGTTTTTCTATTTTGTATGGCTTATTTTGTATCTAATAATCGCATGGGGAATACAGGATTTGTTGGTTTTGTCTGGATAACTATAAAGTGTATCTCAGCAGACAAGTGAAAAATTTGTCGGTAAAGGTTATTTCAACTAAGTTTAATCTATTGTTATTCTGTAGACATCTGTCTTCAAAATTATCTTCAAGTGCTAGTGTCATGCATTAAAAATATAAAACTATCTTTAAAATAAGATTACTCTGACAGCAGCAGTTATGATTGGTGAGTTATCCGCACATTTTCTGGTCTTAATCTCACCTATACAGCTTATATGCTTTTCATTTTGTCAAAAATTTTTTATTTTCATATAATTTTGTCCCGAACATTTACGAAGAGAAATTGTTAAAATGCGCATCTGGTGCAGAAAAAAATGGTATCGTAAATGTTATTGAATTTTGTTAAAATGTTTGCTTACTTTTTGTCAAGGTAGATTGAAGTGTTCATATATTATATTTCTCATTTATTTATACGAGTTTAACAGTTTACTAATTTAAGTATTCATATATTATAAATTTCATTTTTATTCATACGAGTTTAAACCATTTACTAATTATACTTTAATTAACTGATAGGCAAAATAAAGATTGTTCAGATTAAATGAGAAATAGCAAAATTGACGCTTCAGTATAAACTAGTTGATTTTATCTGCATTATTCCAGTTACAATGTATACAATGAATCGCTTGAAGTAGCCCTCTGTGATTTGTTACCAATAAGATAATAGAAAAGCAAACAAATGAAGTAAATAAATATTGGGAAAAGCTATTAAGATACTAACGAACATTACCTTTTTGTTTTAATGGGTATCAAGGGACTATTAAATGTATTACCTGGCGTTCTAAATAAAGGCAATAGTAGTATACCGCTGTTCAACTCATAAATCCATGGACAAAAAACAAAATCGTGGTAACAAACTAAAACTGAGGGAAACGCATTAAATATAAGAGGAGAACAACGACAACACTACAATGTAACGTACACAGAAACGGACCAAGCATCAGACAAAATCCCACGAGAATAAACAGCTACAAAAATGAATGTGAACTATAATAAATTTAACCAAATAAGGAGATGTGGGTATATTTCATCCAGTTAGTAACAAAACGGCATGAAAACCGTATGGCGACCTATATTTTACGTCATTTGATATCCGGAGGGGATTTGTCTCGCAGCAATAATACCCAACGTATTTTCATGCAAACCTAGTGATCAATTTATGATAGTCTCAGGCAAGTTGACCTTAGTTGGACAAACAGTGCAAAAGTAAATGTGAGATGTGAGATGTGAGATGACATCTGAAACACATAATCATACGTATGCATTTGTTGTATAACCTTCTAATCATTCTGAATGTTAATTTATCTTGTAAGAATCAGCAGTAAATTGTTTCAAACTCCCTTTGAAATTGTCGCTTAAATAGGAATCCTAAATATATTACTTTCGCTTAGTCTATGTACACTCAAATGGTATAACCTTTACCAATCAATCCCAACATCGAAAAGCTGTAACAATTTCCGATGCATATGAAAACTGCAAACAATGCGTTACGAAATTCTATTGAGATTGCACAAAACATGTTTAAACCCGCCGTTTCCCCAAGTCACGAGCCTTTGGCCTTTGTTAGTCTTGTATGTTTTTTTTTTAAATTTTAGTTTATTAGTATGTTTTTTTAGTATAAAGTGTGACGTCCATTTTCACTGTACTGTAAAATTTATTTAGAGGCCAGCTGAGGACCACCTCGGGTGCGGGATTTTCTCCCTGCCCTGCGTTTAAGACCCATTGATGGCCTTCGACTGTTGTCTGCTCTTAGCTCATGTTGTTGTCTCTTTGACAAGTCCCTATTTCCAATCTAATTTTTTTTAAGTCTTTATATTTCTTCCTTTACTTTTCGTTTTCAGTTTTTGTGATTTGCTTTACGATACGACACTATTATTGCTTTTCCTTATCACATGGGAAATAAATATGATAAATAAATTTTGCATTTTGAATATTCCTAATACGATGTTAAGACCAAATGCCATATGAATTATTATAATGTTCATTTATGTGTCACGAATAAGAAAAGAAGCTAATATGCCAGTCATAAATAAGTATCTCTTATTCTGTACCATTTATCTCTACCATTGAAATATTATATTGTCAATATAATTCGTCCACGCTACTATCAATTTACCATTTTTATACGTACATGTATAATTGCAGACACATGTGTCATTTTCTTTTTTGAACTGTGTAATACTTAAGGGATTCTATGGATATATCATATGTTTTGCATCATTGAGATTACTAGTTAACTTATTTAACCGAAGATATCATTTGTTGATAAAAACAATGAAATATTCCCATCGTATGCAGCAAGCTTATATTATAACACAGGGGAAGACACAGAAAATTTAATAACATACATTTTTCAAAAACTAGATAGTACCTATCTAAGGTCTTAAATTTATTCTTCCATTTTAGTGTTTTGTGTAACATTATTCCTTTTAGTGTGTACTGGCTGTGCAGTACGGTGGAAATGGTGTTAAGTTGCATTTTTTTTCCGGATCAGCCTTAGTATTTTACTCAATGAAATCAAACTGCGCAAAATTTCGTGTGCGTGAGATAAAAGTGCATACGAAATTTTAATACTAAGGCTTTTTACATCAGGGAATAGATTACCTTCGCTGTATTTGACAACATTTTATGAATTGTTTTCCTCATTGCTCTTCAACTTTATTTTATCTTTTTAACCTTTTTTGATTCGAGCGTAACTGATGTGTCTTTTGTAGATGAAGTGCGCACCTGGCGCACATACAAAATTTGAATCCTGATATCTATGAATAGTTTATTTTGAATTTAAGTGAGTTAACATGAAAATCGGTGTGCAAAAATACCAAACGATTGTAATAAAGTAGTTTAAGTTTGGTGTTATAGCTATTGGATATATATTACTTGACGAACAACACAAATAAAATATAATCATAGATAACCGAATTGCTCTTTCGTTTCCCTTCATATGTTCATTTCACAGAAAAGAAACAGCTAAATATTAATTTAACTCAATATGATCTACTGATGTTTAATGATTTGGGACACCTCCTAAGAATTTACCCGTTAGCGTCAGCTTTAATAGTCAGAACAAAGAATTATCAATAATTTCTTTTACTTTTCTTTGATTAGATATATGCATTTCTAAAAGGATTTATATAGTCTTCCAAATTACAGCTTTAATCTTGATACCATTTAAAGATCGAAAATAACCCAGAAACAATTTTAATTTATCAAAGTTTCTATGTAAAAATAAGGGTCTCTGGAGTCTGGGCATTCATTTTTCTCACTATATTATTAAGTAAATAAAATTAATAAGTATTGGCTTGAAATTATTGAAAATATAAAATTTATTTAGTCAAACTTTTATATTGTTCATTTACATTGATCCAACCACTCCTAGAGATAAAATAATATAATACAAACACTCAGCCAAATCAGACATATTGCTTCAAAACAGGATTTAACTTGTACTTTTACGCAACAAGAGTAAGATACGTGTATTCTAGTGAATCGAAACACGCCTACAGACAGTCAAGATTTCATAGATATTTAAATCTCTTTAAGTTTCTATAATCATGTCTTCAACTGATACAAGTTAAATTCATTTGATCACTAACGTCAGTGCTTGGTTACGTGTATGAAAATAATACGTTTGTATGACATTGGAATTGTCACTGACGACAAAATTCTTCCTTAAATCACGACATTCAAACACCTTACATGAAAAAGCAAAATGTATTTATCTTAAACATGTTTTTCCATCTTAGTCGTATTAGTACAATATTACATTAAAAGTTAAACGTTTTCTAAGAGCAAAACTTACTTTCTTCCATGCGGAATGATGTGACGTCAAAATATAATTTTCGGATCAACAACACACATTTTCCTTAATCTTAAGATTTTTTGTGTATGTCTTGTGAATTCAACAATTACAACATCAAAAAATAATATCGACAATAAAATAAAATGGACAGAAACAACAACAACTTAAAACGTAAAAAGCGAGGGACATACCGCTGATGCGATTACAGAAGTTGATCAGGCACATACATATGTGACAGTCTGAAATTTGGTTTACTATTTCCAATGGAAATTACAGTATAATGTGTTGGCCTAGAAGCAACACTTACCGTTATTGTAGTACAATTTACTTACTTTTAAATAATTTCAATACAATTTAATGAAAATTAAATAGTATAATGTAATAAATTGGTATTAAGACATTTTCTCTAAGGGTGTTTCGTTATAAATATTTATAATAATTAACCGTTCTGGTCATTTCCCTGTGTAATACTATTTAAGATGAATATCTTTAATGACGCCTCTATGAAATAGTCGTTATGATAAATATTTTACATAGCTAGTCAATTAAAGAATGGTTCAATATGAAATATGCGAACTTCTAACGTGTTTCCAAATCAGCCCACCTTTTTTTTTTATTTTAAATCTAAAATAAATCTATGTTGCACTTCAGTTCAGGAATTCTGCTGTTCCGTTGTTTTCCTCTTATAGATGATATGTGTTTCCCTCGGTTTTAGTTTGTAAACCGGATTTCTTTTCTCTCAATCGATTTATGAATTTATAAATTATCTTCAAGTGCTAGTGTCATGCATTAAAAATATAAAACTATCTTTAAAATAAGATTACTCTGACAGCAGCAGTTATGATTGGTGAGTTATCCGCACATTTTCTGGTCTTAATCTCACCTATACAGCTTATATGCTTTTCATTTTGTCAATAATTTTTTAATTTTCATATAATTTTGTCCCGAACATTTACGAAGAGAAATTGTTAAAATGCGCATCTGGTGCAGAAAAAAATGGTATCGTAAATGTTATTGAATTTTGTTAAAATGTTTGCTTACTTTTTGTCAAGGTAGATTGAAGTGTTCATATATTATATTTCTCATTTATTTATACGAGTTTAACAGTTTACTAATTTAAGTATTCATATATTATAAATTTCATTTTTATTCATACGAGTTTAAACCATTTACTAATTATACTTTAATTAACTGATAGGCAAAATAAAGATTGTTCAGATTAAATGAGAAATAGCAAAATTGACGCTTCAGTATAAACTAGTTGATTTTATCTGCATTATTCCAGTTACAATGTATACAATGAATCGCTTGAAGTAGCCCTCTGTGATTTGTTACCAATAAGATAATAGAAAAGCAAACAAATGAAGTAAATAAATATTGGGAAAAGCTATTAAGATACTAACGAACATTACCTTTTTGTTTTAATGGGTATCAAGGGACTATTAAATGTATTACCTGGCGTTCTAAATAAAGGCAATAGTAGTATACCGCTGTTCAACTCATAAATCCATGGACAAAACACAAAATCGTGGTAACAAACTAAAACTGAGGGAAACGCATTAAATATAAGAGGAGAACAACGACAACACTACAATGTAACGTACACAGAAACGGACCAAGCATCAGACAAAATCCCACGAGAATAAACAGCTACAAAAATGAATGTGAACTATAATAAATTTAACCAAATAAGGAGATGTGGGTATATTTCATCCAGTTAGTAACAAAACGGCATGAAAACCGTATGGCGACCTATATTTTACGTCATTTGATATCCGGAGGGGATTTGTCTCGCAGCAATAATACCCAACGTATTTTCATGCAAACCTAGTGATCAATTTATGATAGTCTCAGGCAAGTTGACCTTAGTTGGACAAACAGTGCAAAAGTAAATGTGAGATGTGAGATGTGAGATGACATCTGAAACACATAATCATACGTATGCATTTGTTGTATAACCTTCTAATCATTCTGAATGTTAATTTATCTTGTAAGAATCAGCAGTAAATTGTTTCAAACTCCCTTTGAAATTGTCGCTTAAATAGGAATCCTAAATATATTACTTTCGCTTAGTCTATGTACACTCAAATGGTATAACCTTTACCAATCAATCCCAACATCGAAAAGCTGTAACAATTTCCGATGCATATGAAAACTGCAAACAATGCGTTACGAAATTCTATTGAGATTGCACAAAACATGTTTAAACCCGCCGTTTCCCCAAGTCACGAGCCTTTGGCCTTTGTTAGTCTTGTATGTTTTTTTTTAAATTTTAGTTTATTAGTATGTTTTTTTAGTATAAAGTGTGACGTCCATTTTCACTGTACTGTAAAATTTATTTAGAGGCCAGCTGAGGACCACCTCGGGTGCGGGATTTTCTCCCTGCCCTGCGTTTAAGACCCATTGATG
Organism: Mytilus edulis; assembly: GCA_019925275.1. NCBI lineage: Eukaryota > Metazoa > Mollusca > Bivalvia > Mytilida > Mytilidae > Mytilus > Mytilus edulis. The sequence goes on from CM034355.1 coordinate 82,014,744, forward strand.
GCCTTCGACTGTTGTCTGCTCTTAGCTCATGTTGTTGTCTCTTTGACAAGTCCCTATTTCCAATCTAATTTTTTTTAAGTTATATTTCTTTGATATGCATTGCATAATTTTTCCTTTACTTTTCGTTTTCAGTTTTTGTGATTTGCTTTACGATACGACACTATTATTGCTTTTCCTTATCACATGGGAAATAAATATGATAAATAAATTTTGCATTTTGAATATTCCTAATACGATGTTAAGACCAAATGCCATATGAATTATTATAATGTTCATTTATGTGTCACGAATAAGAAAAGAAGCTAATATGCCAGTCATAAATAAGTATCTCTTATTCTGTACCATTTATCTCTACCATTGAAATATTATATTGTCAATATAATTCGTCCACGCTACTATCAATTTACCATTTTTATACGTACATGTATAATTGCAGACACATGTGTCATTTTCTTTTTTGAACTGTGTAATACTTAAGGGATTCTATGGATATATCATATGTTTTGCATCATTGAGATTACTAGTTAACTTATTTAACCGAAGATATCATTTGTTGATAAAAACAATGAAATATTCCCATCGTATGCAGCAAGCTTATATTATAACACAGGGGAAGACACAGAAAATTTAATAACATACATTTTTCAAAAACTAGATAGACCATCAGCACATTTATTCCCTTTTAGTGTTTTGTACTTTTTTGGTACTGTGTCAGTACGGTGGAAATGGTGTTAAGTTGCATTTTTTTTCCGGATCAGCCTTAGTATTTTACTCAATGAAATCAAACTGCGCAAAATTTCGTGTGCGTGAGATAAAAGTGCATACGAAATTTTAATACTAAGGCTTTTTACATCAGGGAATAGATTACCTTCGCTGTATTTGACAACATTTTATGAATTGTTTTCCTCATTGCTCTTCAACTTTATTTTATCTTTTTAACCTTTTTTGATTCGAGCGTAACTGATGTGTCTTTTGTAGATGAAGTGCGCACCTGGCGCACATACAAAATTTGAATCCTGATATCTATAAATAGTTTATTTTGAATTTAAGTGAGTTAACATGAAAATCGGTGTGCAAAAATACCAAACGATTGTAATAAAGTAGTTTAAGTTTGGTGTTATAGCTATTGGATATATATTACTTGACGAACAACACAAATAAAATATAATCATAGATAACCGAATTGCTCTTTCGTTTCCCTTCATATGTTCATTTCACAGAAAAGAAACAGCTAAATATTAATTTAACTCAATATGATCTACTGATGTTTAATGATTTGGGACACCTCCTAAGAATTTACCCGTTAGCGTCAGCTTTAATAGTCAGAACAAAGAATTATCAATAATTTCTTTTACTTTTCTTTGATTAGATATATGCATTTCTAAAAGGATTTATATAGTCTTCCAAATTACAGCTTTAATCTTGATACCATTTAAAGATCGAAAATAACCCAGAAACAATTTTAATTTATCAAAGTTTCTATGTAAAAATAAGGGTCTCTGGAGTCTGGGCATTCATTTTTCTCACTATATTATTAAGTAAATAAAATTAATAAGTATTGGCTTGAAATTATTGAAAATATAAAAATTATTTAGTAAAACTTTTATATTGTTCATTTACATTGATCCAACCACTCCTAGAGATAAAATAATATAATACAAACACTCAGCCAAATCAGACATATTGCTTCAAAACAGGATTTAACTTGTACTTTTACGCAACAAGAGTAAGATACGTGTATTCTAGTGAATCGAAACACGCCTACAGACAGTCAAGATTTCATAGATATTTAAATCTCTTTAAGTTTCTATAATCATGTCTTCAACTGATACAAGTTAAATTCATTTGATCACTAACGTCAGTGCTTGGTTACGTGTATGAAAATAATACGTTTGTATGACATTGGAATTGTCACTGACGACAAAATTCTTCCTTAAATCACGACATTCAAACACCTTACATGAAAAAGCAAAATGTATTTATCTTAAACATGTTTTTCCATCTTAGTCGTATTAGTACAATATTACATTAAAAGTTAAACGTTTTCTAAGAGCAAAACTTACTTTCTTCCATGCGGAATGATGTGACGTCAAAATATAATTTTCGGATCAACAACACACATTTTCCTTAATCTTAAGATTTTTTGTGTATGTCTTGTGAATTCAACAATTACAACATCAAAAAATAATATCGACAATAAAATAAAATGGACAGAAACAACAACAACTTAAAACGTAAAAAGCGAGGGACATACCGCTGATGCGATTACAGAAGTTGATCAGGCACATACATATGTGACAGTCTGAAATTTGGTTTACTATTTCCAATGGAAATTACAGTATAATGTGTTGGCCTAGAAGCAACACTTACCGTTATTGTAGTACAATTTACTTACTTTTAAATAATTTCAATACAATTTAATGAAAATTAAATAGTATAATGTAATAAATTGGTATTAAGACATTTTCTCTAAGGGTGTTTCGTTATAAATATTTATAATAATTAACCGTTCTGGTCATTTCCCTGTGTAATACTATTTAAGATGAATATCTTTAATGACGCCTCTATGAAATAGTCGTTATGATAAATATTTTACATAGCTAGTCAATTAAAGAATGGTTCAATATGAAATATGCGAACTTCTAACGTGTTTCCAAATCAGCCCACCTTTTTTTTTAATTTTAAATCTAAAATAAATCTATGTTGCACTTCAGTTCAGGAATTCTGCTGTTCCGTTGTTTTCCTCTTATAGATGATATGTGTTTCCCTCGGTTTTAGTTTGTAAACCGGATTTCTTTTCTCTCAATCGATTTATGACTTTTAAACAGCGGTATACAACTGTTCTTTATCTAAGTGATATTGTGTTTCTTCTTTCTATTCATTGTGTGAATTAAAGACCCTGTAGTGTTGATACGTTCGGGTTTTTCTTTATTGTGAAACGATGTATGTTGGAACATTTATCAAACACTGTGACAACTTCACGTTGATCTGACAGTATTCATTGTTGCGTGTTGAAAGTACAAAGATGATAATAAAAGAGGGACAAAAGATACCAGAGGGACAGGCAAACTCATAAATCGAAATAATCTGAAAACGCCTGGCTAAAAATGAACGAAGTTAAACACACAAACAATAGAACACTTGATACAACATAGAAAACTAAAGAATAAGTAACACGAACCCCACCAAAAACAAATACAGCTGTAGTATCTTTGTGAGTGATCGCCTTCAATAAGGTATTTCGCTGTGTTGTCTTTTGAAAGACAATAGGGTCAAATATTTAACAAGTATGTAAATTACTACATTTTCTATAAATGAAAATCATTGGGATATTACAATTTAAACAACAAATGACAAGAGCCATCAGAAATTCGTTGCAATAACCAAAAAGAGAATGATTTTGTATACCGTGTGCTTAACTATAGAAAAGATTTTTGTTCAAATATTCGTGTTTTGTTTGTTTTTTTGTTGTTGTTTTGTTTGCTCTGTTTGTTGTTCTTTTAACAAATTCGTGCTTTATAAGTTTGATAATTTTAACAAAGCTACAACTATGATGAAATATCAATAAACATAACTGAAACAAGAAATAACTTGATATCACTGTACCAAGAAATAACTTGATATCACTGTACCAAGAAATAACTTGATATCACTGTACCAAGTCAGGAATATGACAGTAGCTTTCCATTAGTTTGATGTGTTAAAGCTTTTGATTTTCCTCGGAGCTTAGTATTTTTGTGATTTTACTTTATTTGCAAAACACCAACTATGTAACATAAAACTGTAAAAACATTTCAAGGTACGTAACGGAAACTTCACATACAGTTTGTAGAACTCAATGTGTTACACAGAAATGTATTATGCGTAGTTTTATTACCTTGTTTTTATCACTGAAGGAATGACTCGTTTACTACACAACAATTGCCAAAAGGAACGTCATCTTTAGGTGTAATTGTGACCATAATTATTGCTTGTAATAACATCATGGAAAACGGAAATCATGCATCATAAATATTCGACATAAAATAGAGGGCGAACATATTGATACATAATCATAGGTCACCCAATCGTAAAAATAAATTATCAGTTTCATTCTAAATATAGGCGTCGATATATAGTTCCACTGTGTTTAGCTTAGGGTTGTGATAATAATTCTATTTCCATTGCTTTGTTCTATCTTATTTTGAAGACTACTGTTGCATAATTATTTGTATGGCTCTTTTTTACATTTCACAGAATTGGAAAAAACTGAAAGTGTACATGTACAATCCTACTTTCTTCCTAGAAAGAGATTTTCATGTTCCTGACTAATATGAACATTATTAGGTAGCAATAAACAGTTAGGATTAAATATTAAAATTTGCCCTTATAAATTTTACCATCCCTTTTCATTGCTTTCTTGCAATATCAAGCTTACTGTTTGTGTCATATATGGGCATATGTATGTAATCAGAATCTTCCATAGATTTTACATCCAGTATATAAAATGGTAAAATATAGTTTTTGGGTGTATCCATGGCAACAATCTGCATTTATTTGTTATGAAATATTTCAAAAAGGGGGAACAAGATGTCACATATTTCCCCAAAATTTGGCTAAAAGTAGAATTTCAATCCCTTGAAGTAATACCTTTTCTGGAACTGTTTACATATATCATTCAGCAAATCCAATGAAAATCATATGTCTTTCATCTCAATTTTTTGTAAAATTGCGTCAAAAACTTCGTGTAGAAAAAAGTGTTTGTAAACATTACATTAATTTCTGGACCGATGGCCGGTCTAGCTATGAAAATACGAATTGTCAAACAGAAAACAGCCCATAAAACATGTAATAAATAATCTTGATGCTCTTATAAACCATCTTTGAAGGCAAAATTAGCACTCAGCTGTCTAAAAATGAATTTTACTACACAATAAATTTCCTATTTGAAAAATTCAAAGGGGCCAAAATGCGAAACTGAACTCCTAACTGTGTATTGCTACCTTAATGGGTTTTTGTTTTATGTTGATAACATTTTTAATCATATAACTCTACAAATGTTTTAGTCATTATAGATCCTTGGCTTTCCAATATTTGACTTTG
>CM034355.1:82026063-82092853 GCA_019925275.1 Mytilus edulis
CACACTCACAGTACAGTTCCTGTCGTCATATACTCTTAATATAAGCGACTGTACTTCAGAGAAAATCGGATACAGTAAATTTATGATCAGTTGAGGGACAAAATCTTTAGAAAAAAACAGAATTAATATCTACAAAATTTCAATACTAAAAACTAAAAGAAACGGATTGGTGTTTGTAATAAATAAACATTCGATGTACAATGACTTGTCATCAAAATAAGCCTTTGTATTATCTTCTTCATTTACTTCTGTTCTACTATATACCAATTCCATTTTTTTTATCTCATGTTCAGATACCTTGGGGCACCTGATATCACCCCCAGTTTTTGGTGGGGTTCGTGTTGCTTAGGCCTTTGTTTTCTATGTTTTGTCATGTGTACTACTATTTGTCTGTTTTATTTATAGCCATGGGTTTCTCAGTTTATTTTCGATCTTTGAGATTGACTGTCCCTCTGGTATCTTTCGCCCCTCTTGGACATTCATTATTTTCGAAAATATAATATAAACGTTAATATTTCTTTTTTCAAAATATCAGTATAATTAAAAACATGGAAGATCGTCAATAAATATTCTAACTGAAATATAGCAACGACATCCTTACTTTTTTTGACTGGGGTCATTTACCTTTTTGAATATAGTAAATCACATAAAATTAAATTTACAAAGAATCATGACAATCCATACAGCAGCAGAACCCAATAACAATTTGTCAACAAAATTTCATTTAGATATAAGATTGTCAAGATATGATGCAGAATTGCTGCAATTAATCAGTCACATACAAGAAAGATGACAATACTTCATAGTCATTTCTGTAATGTTTATGTTTACTAGAAAGTTTTGTACAGAATAAGAAATGTTAAGCGTAGGGGGATTGATTTTTGATTGACAGCTACGTAACTGAAGGACGATGTCAATTTTGGCAAAGCACGAAAGTTGGGAATCACCCACTTATGAGAGCGGAGTGGCAATTGCCAAGAAAAGACGTTTTTCTTCATTTGAAATAATAATTTTACTTTGGTTCATTAATTAACTCTTTGATGTATATAAGACGGAAATACATCCCAATGATTCAACGGTGTTGGAGTACAGAGAGCAACAGAAACAAGAAACAATCCTTCCTTGTCGGTATTTACACTTTGATAATAATATTTCGTGATCAAATGTATGATTTATTTTTGATGAGTTTATTATTGCAACTAATAAAATAACTATATACATAACGAATTATAACATTCTACATAAAATTGAGAATGGAAATGGGGAATGTGTCAAAGAGACAACAAGCCGACCACAGAACAGACAACAGCAGAAGGTCACCAACAGGAATTCAATGCAGTAAGAAATTCTCGCACCTGGAGGCGTCCTTAAACTGGCCCCTAAACAAATACATATACTAGTTCAGTGACAATGAACGCCATACTAAACCTCAAATTGTACACAAGAAACTAAAATTTCAAATAATACAAGACTAACAAAGACTAGAGGCTCCTGACTTGGGACAGGTGCAAAAATGCGGCGGGGTTAAACATGTTTATGAGATCTCAACCCTCCCCCTATACCACTAGCCAATTTAGAATGTACATCTATTTTATAATTATATAAATAAAACATAATCTCCATTCCAGATCAAAATGCAGTATTAAACTAGTTTAATGCATACATGTGACAATTACAAAATGAACCAATCGAACGTTACTGATCATAGAAAGGAATTTTTAAAAGTGAAATTGTTATTTCAAATTCCGTATGTAATAAAAGAGGGACGAAAGATACCAGAGGGACAAACTCATAAATCGAAAATAAACTGACAACGCCATGGATAAAAATGAAAAGGACAAACAGACAAACAATAGTACACATGACATAACATAGAAAACTAAAGAATAAACAACACGAAACTAGGGATGATCTAAGGTGCTCCGGAAGGGTAAGCAGATCCTGCTCCACATGTGGCACCCGTCGTGTTGCTTATGAGATATCAAATCCGGTCTTATAGCCGATTACAGCAGTTTTTATTAAAACTTAAACTAGAATCAAGCGGAACTAAAAACACGAATAATAAAAAATGTTAGCTTTCTTTGTGGTGTTGGGGTCTTTGCTGTTGTTAATGAATTCGGAAATAATTAGATAAGCCAGGAACTAACCCCAAAGAACTGGTATCATTTATATCGAGGGTATCACCAGCCCAGTAGTCAACACTTCGGTGTTGACAAGAATATCAATATTGTGGTCATTTTTATAAATTTCCTGTTTACAATTTTTCGAAAAACTAAGGATTTTCTTATCCCAGGCATAGATTACCTTAGCCGTATTTGGTACAACTTTTTGGAATTTTGGATCCTCAATGCTCTTCAACTTTGTACTTGTTTGGCTTTATTACTATTTTGATATGAGCGTCCCTGATGTGTCTTGTGAAGACGAAACGCGCGTCTGGCGTACAAAATTATAATCCTGGTACCTTTGAAAACTATTTAAACCACTGGGTCGATGCCACTGCTGGTGGACGTTTCGTCCCCGAGGGTATCACCAGCCCAGTAACAATATTGTGGTCATTTTTATAAATTTCCCGTTTACATAACTTTGAATTTTTTGAAAAACTAAGGATTTTCTTATCCTAGGCATAGATTACCTTAGCCGTATTTGGCACAACTTTTTGGAATTTTGGATCCTCAATGCTATTCAACTTTGTACTTGTTTGGATTTATAAATATTTTGATATGAGCGTCACTGATGAGTCTTGTGTAGACGAAACGCCCGTCTGGCGTTTTAAATTATAATCCTTGTTTTGATAACTATTATCAACTTTTGACGCAAAGATTTATAAAAGTGTAATTCTATTCAATACATACCGACACATGCCAGAAACTGATTTGTCTTTGTTTATGACTCAAAATCGTGTCGCAAACCCCTCATCCATATAGCAGCAGTAAACACTATTTACCATGTCTTAATCAATACTTGAAACATTTAATATAAACTTTATTGGGACATTTCATAAAATATTATGAGGAAGTTACGACAATCCTTACATAATTGTGAGATAATCAAATTTATCGACATCTTTACGATAACTTAATGTACAATTTGATTGCAAGCATTCGTTTTCAAACATAGTAAATCACAATCTAACAGACACCATTCAATGCTATTGTCTGGAATTTCTGTAACAGAATTGACAGCCGTCTTCTTTAAGAATCTTAAATTAGTTGTTGTCTCATAAATTCAGGTGAAATGGCATGTTGTCTTTGAAAACTCCAAAGATCAGGAATTTTAAAAATCTAGATTTGGTGGTGTTTTTTTATATGCATCTCTTTTAGTGAAATTGCGATAATCAGACCAAAGATATGTCGAGATATGTAAAGACCATAGGCTTTTGAAAACGGTATGTTTTTACTCAAGAATGGCAAGTTGACCATTGGGAAAGTGAAATCATTGTGTATGTCGTATATCAATGATGTCAGTTGTCCACCATTTCAAGAAAATATAGATATAAAGTAGACTTTCTTGCCTCTACAGTATTCTTTAGTTCAAGTTTTAAGGGATACACGAGGAAAGGTTTATTGAATTTAGGAATGTCATCAAGAAACAAATATGTTAATGTTGATGGTTCACTGTTTGCGAAAAAAGAAAACAATAGCAGATAAAATCCTTAAGAGTACTAGTTTTCATAATTATTCAAAAACAAACCACTACAAGGTTTTGAAGGCTTAATTTCAATTTTAAGTGGATTTGAAAGTTAATAAGATCGTGCTTGCATCTTCTAAATAATGTTATTAAAATTTAAGTTTAAACCATTGTTGAATGTAAGATGATGATTACAAATTATTTTTACTTTCTATTCAGATTACTTCCTTGAAGCCTATGATTAAATCATAATTAATCTAAATTGATAACGTTGAGACTTAATCTTTATGGAAAATTATTGTCTTGCAAGCTACTGAAACTTTGTTATTATTTGCTTTTTTTGAAATAAAGGGTTTTGGTTGAATACTTATTGCATTCATAAAATTTACAAAATAATTGCAGTAATGAAAGTAAAAGTAATAGCTTTATGTCAGAAAATGACTATTCCTCACAGTTATCCTAATTTAAAAATAAACACTCTAAGTACATTGTGACATAGTAACCTCTAGTATTAATAATAACTTTAGTATTTGCCTTCTGATTCGTTTAAACACTGATATATTCAATGCAAAAAAAAAAGGAAAAACAGAGTGTCGCTCTTGCGAACGTTACTTTTGAATGTTTTCTTCTGATGGTTTTCAACATGTTTTCTTTTATCTTTTATTTGCACACAAACGTTGCTGTATGAGCTAGTATGTAGTTCTTGTCTAATTGTTCTTGCATAAATGGAATCTGGGTTGAACAAAATGTAAACATATCTATTGCAGAACCGTGTCGATTAAGAACTATGCATTGTTTACACGTGTACTTGATGATGACTAATTTCAGTTTAGGGGAAGGGGTTGCTTTGTGAGAGGTGCGAGATTGTTGCAATTTTGGCGTACATCCCACATTTTCTGTCATTAATACCGTTTCATAGTAGATATCTATTTACTGTACTGATCCAATACAAAAGTTGAAAACAAAGTTATAATATTTGGCATTTGACAAAATATCATAAAAAAAAAATCTGTTATAATCATGTCGTTTTACGTGCTAATGACATTTAACATTATTGTGACTTTAAATCGTAAGATCGACAGATAAAAGAAATTATTCGTCAAATTGGATTAAACTCAAAGAATTTATTTAAAAAATGGCATCAATCAACTAGATTAAATCTGAACATCAGACGAAAAATCTTTAAAATAAACTTTTTTTTATGTGTAGTCGTGACGACTGAATTGGTTTTATATGAAGCCACTACTATATAGTTAGTTGTGAATATGGACTTTTCTGTTCTTTTTTTTAATAATTCTGATGATGAGAAATTATTGTTTCATTTCAAATCGTGGCTTAATTGATAGCTTGATAAATGCAAAAATATTCGAAATTAGTAGTTCTTGTTTGATTCGACTTTAACTTTAACAGAGAGGTGAAAACTCAAGATACCAAGGTAACATTCAAACTAACAATTCGAACATAATATCACAACGACACGGCTAAAAATAAACTTCTATTCGATAGCTGAGTGGTTCATGAAGTTCATGTGCAGTGATAAAAAGCCTGTCAACTCTGAGGTTGTAAGTTCTTACCCCACACGTGCCGATGTGCGTTCTACTCCGATCTTTTTTGGCAATGATTGCAAGTTCTTTCTGTGGACTCCGACTTCATTAAATAATGAAATCTACCACAATCTATACACAAGGGCACCATGAGTGACGTTAAACAACAAACAACAAACAACAAACAACCAAAATTATAAATTTGAAGATCATTGCGTTCACATAACATTTCAATCAAGTCATATCATTATGTTACTGCCATGCCATACAAGAGAAGACCAAAAGGGTGTTAAAAACTTGTTTGAGTGCATTTATACGATAATTTCATAACAAACAATATAACTTTAATGAGAAAAAATTAAATAAAAACTGATTAGCAAAGAAAAATCGGCTGCTTAAAATTGTATATAAAACACAACACGTATTCCTTAAACTTTTCTTTAAGGAGCAGATGCTTGATAATAACAAGTCTGTCTTGTCTACCTTTGACATTTTCATCATTTTTACGACAACAATGACTTCCTTCCAATTTATTAGCTAACGTAATTGTAAAAGTCTCATTTCCGTTTACTGCTATATTAAAGAAGGACTTCCCAAGTTGTATGACCTGTCTACTCAAGTAACCTTGATATCGAATATGGTTTCTTAATTCAAATTGTTTTTTGAAATTTCTAACTCATAATCTTTATTTTTGAAATGTCTAGTTTAAAACTTTTCATCACAATATATTGTTTTCTCTCGTGATTGAAGACTGTTTTAAACCGATAAATTTCATTGTTGTCTGGGGAGAGAAAAATATGGCAAAAGAAGGTTTACCCTTTTTAGTTTTAACTTGAGTCAGTCACGACACTGATTCAACCAACAGTAACTCAGAATAAGACATTACTAAAATACTGTTGTGTTTTTTATTCGACCATATCTACATTGAATTTGGTTGAGATATTTCCGAACTGGTACTTTTATAGCGATCTATTTTGTAAATACTTAAGGATGTTTGCTCCTCCGTATTTTGATTTTTTGCCAGATTTTCGGAATTCTCTGGTTTTATCCATGTATTGTTATTAAAATTTGCCCACTAACCCCTACTTTTCTTTTCATCATTTTATGACAAAAAGTTTAAAAAGCCATATTTCAAAATTTTATAAAATTCTTGTTATTTTTTCATAGTTTTTGAAACAAATAAGGTGCCAATATTGAATATATAAAAAACCTAGAGAGAATTAATTCCCGCCAAATTTTCAATGGCTTATATCTCGAAAACGAGCACACGGACCCTCCATTTTTTTTCTACTTTTTTAGTTTCTTTATTTATATACTGTCAATTCATAATAGTCTTTTAAAAAGCTTGTTATTTTTTAACAGAGTAGCAAACATCCTTAATTGTTGTGAAGTTGATTTCACACTGAGATAATTTAAAATTAATTTATCGCCATTCCTTAATTTCAGCTTCCGCTATGTCATTTGTGTAATTTCTTTTGAATAATCTAACTTATATATATGTATATTAATATAGATCTGTCAATAATAAGTTTAAAATGTGGGGTGTCCATAATGGGTTCGTTGATCGTTAACAATCGAGTGTGTCATGAAATTTACCTTAAGTCGTTAAAAAGTAGATGATTTGATCATTTATGCATTCGTATATCTCTTACTCATAATAATGTAATATTTCAATTGTTTTTCATATACATTAGGCCCGACAAAAAATCTGCTTTTTAATAGAAATTAAATTATCGCAAAAAGAATGTCAATATTCGCATAAAAACAGATTTCATTCATATTTTATATATACACAATGTCTTTATTCTTGGAAAAAAGTCAAAGATTATATTTGTGATACACGTAGCTATACTGCCTTTTTAAATGTACTAAAATTTCGCTATTACCTGTAGATCTTTTAGTAGTAGTGAAAATTGATCAATGCTAATGTATTTGATAATCATTCAAATAAAGTATTAAAAAAAAGTAATTGCTGCATTCTTTTGCAGACAGTACTTGCTGTCGATGTCGATAACAAGTGTCTGTCTGGTGGCCAAAGTGAAACTGGTATATATTGTGTCGCCTATATATGACCAATAAGACATCGAACATGGTCCATGCTTTTGAAAATGTCATTTCTATTTATCGCCCAATAATTCAAATGGAAAGTGAGTATACATATTATTTCAATTCATCAGGTGCATAGCATTTGTAAATACAATTACTTTTCAAATAGCAATGTTTTTCGATAGGCAGAGTGGGTGCATTTCAATATAATCATTGCAAATACATTAAAATACACTTCAATGTGCAGTTATGACACTATTATTATTTGAAGAAAATGAAACATTTACTAAATCAACTGTTCTTGCAGCCTCTCAAAACAAACCGTCCTTGACCATTAATGAATAGTACACTCAAAACACATATGCATATTGCGTGCTTATAAATGCTGAGTCAGACAGGAGACAGTTGTTTTCAATTCCTTACATATATTGATATGTTACGGTACTAACTCAATAATCCAAATTAAAATTAATCTTTATTTTTGACATTAATTACTCTAAGAGTTATGTCTATGCATTTTTCCATAAGTTTTTATTACCTTTGAGTATTAAAGATCTATATGTTATTCGTATCTACTGAAAATACGAAGTTATAGTGAATGAGAAAAAGAATTTACGAAACTAACAAGTTATAATACCACGGTGTTAATCAATGTACACTGAAGACTGACAAAATTTTAGAGTTTGCACTTCTGGAAACCAGGCAAAACAACTCTACATATAAACTCCTGTTATGCCTACATCCATACTACTTTAAGAAAAAGAATAATAAGTCATATCCTGCAGTGGAAAAATCTATGAAAGCTGATTTGGGTCATTATATCTTCCAGAAAATTATGTATATAAGTCGTGGCCACGAGTTACTAATTATAGGCTACAAAATACTAACTTCATCAGGAACGCTTAAAAAAAATAAAACCAAGAATATATAAATACATAAAACCATATCAAGCTATGGTTTCAAAAATTACCTAAAATCTGTTATGTGGTTTCTTTACATGCATTTCTGCTTTATATCGATCTGATGGTTTTATAGATATAAGAAGATTAAGGGTTAAAGGGTGGTTGGCGCCTTCAAACTAGTTTGACCTCGCAACTGTCTATATGTGCATGTCAAAAACCAGGAGCCTGCGATTCAGTGGTTGTTGCTAGTTATCATATTTGTTTTCGTTCATTATTTTTTTACTGTACGGTAATCTATAGTTGTTAATTGATGTGCCAATTGTCAATTGTCTCTTGTAAAGTGTTGTCACATTGGCAAATCATACAACACCTCCTATTTTGTGTAAAACAATAGCTAAATTCAGTCAGCTGACGTGAAAAACAAAGTAAGTTAAATCGTACAGCATAGTAGAATTGACCACTGAACTGATTATCATCTCTGGTACCTACAGTCCAGCAGCAATGGTACAGACCTATTGATATTTAAAGACAATTCGACTTCAAAAATTTCTTGCTCCAGAAGCGCTTTTTGTAGTTTAACCGTCATCACTGTGTAATTTGTGTATCAAATGCATTTAAAACAAACATTTTTGAAAAGTAGTCTTGCATTTTCCTATTAAAAATGTCTAGGCCATCATCATTCATGGTTTTTTTTCTGTTTGTTTGTCCACAAAGTCGTTGATTAAATGCGTGTCGTTCTCAATAAATCATTATTTGTAATTTTTCTAGACATTGTAGGAGTGAAAAGCATACATCAAATTTTATATTAAGTTTATAATACAAGTTATTTTATAACCAGAAAATAAGACGGTAAGCACTCAAAACTACAATCACTCCTTTTTTATATTTAAAAATACAAACAATCGAAAAAATAAATTACAGTACTGTTGAATAGAAAAATAAATTGTCTTATTTGCAATAATTGTCAAAGAAAACAACACGGAATCGCGTGTCAGGAGATCTTTATTTAATCTCGATGACAATGTCGGCGGATGAAGCTGAACATTTTCAAAATCGTTCCTTTGTCCTGGAAAATAAATGACCAATTCACGTAGACTGTCAATACGAAGCCCACAAAGGAGACACTGCATAATTGAATAGCATGGGCATTCTATAAAATTAACACAATCTATGATAAGTAAAGGTCAAGCGTAATTGTAATTATAATTGTCACCAAGGATAATTCTCATGACACGTGGATATTGAACTACCAGACACCTTATATGATTTGGTGTCATGAAATGTACGTGTTTTATTAGATAGTGAAACAATCAAAACATTTCCGTTCGTTTTGTCAATCTTTCAGTCGGACGTCGTAGAACGTGTGTGTAGTAATTATCCATCCTAAGTTTAATTGAAATATCACACTGATCAATGTGTTTCATTGTTATATCATAGTTCGTGTCTGTGTGCATTGAATTTCAGTGTTGTGTTGCTGTTGTGTCGTTGGTCTCTTCTTATAGTTTATGTGTTTCCCTCAGTTTTAGTTTGTAACCCAGATTTGTTTTTTTCTCAACCGATTTATGAATTTCGAACAGAGGCATACTACTGTTGCTTTGATTTATCCTATCTGACATATATCAAATTTCTATTTTAAAGGATGGTGGTGAACTTGATAGTTTTTATAAAGATGTCTTTCAAATTTATTGATACCGTGAATATTTGTACTAACAACATACTTAAAGACTTATAAAAAGAAATATATTTTATTGATAACATAACTGACATAAATGAGATAAATTTCCAAACTAATTAAAAAAAACTAACAAAGTGCAACTTGAAAGTATCATTTGTTGGCTGGTTGAAATGGATCTGGAAAAGTTGCATAGTCCATAACATTTGCTGTAACTATCAGAGATTTGCCATTGTTGTCTTGGTCGTCTAATACTTTGAGGAATCCTTCAGTTACACGTTCAAGACTGTAAAAAAAGGAAATAGGCTTGTGATATTTGATGAGCTCATGCAGACTCATAGCATGATTTTGAATGCAGCTTTTTAAAGTAGGATTTTTCTTATCTGTTAAAGTCATTTTACATTTTTTATTATGGTTCCAAATGTATACATAACAACCGTCACCTCTAAAAGAAGTGATACTTATAGTCACGACAGGGTCAGAATGTTATAATATGCTTGTGTCAACGGTCATTCTACTACATGTTATATTAGGTAGCTTTCAGCGGAAAAATAATGGCTGAATATTAGGTAGCTTTCAGCGGGAAAATAGTGGCTGTATAACCACATGCTTTTCAATATTGTACATACCATGGAAGTAGCTTTACCTCTTCCATGGTTGTATACTAAAACAGTTTTTTTTTATAACGGAGATATGAACCGGAAACATTATAATAAAGTAGTCATCACTTACTTTATTTTTGTCATATTTCTATTCCTTTACAACTGTTTAAATAAGATGAACACATTTTGTATTAATAAGATCATTTTTCAGCTAAATTAAGATAGAAATGATCATTATTCAGAAGAGGTCACGCAAAATTCATCATAGTATATTTGTTTTAAATGATATTGATCCTCCTTGCTTTGATCTAACTTCGGGTTAATTTCGATTTAAATAAACAAAAGGCAATGAAGTATAATGACTAGTAATGTTAAATTGAAGGTAAGGCACTTGAACAAAAATACATTGTAATAAAATATTTCTAAACTGTTAAATTTTGTTGATCATTTAACTGGAAAACAGTAGTATAGAAAATCAATATTAGCTGGTACACATTTTATTATCTTTGTTAACCTTTTGGATCTTAATCTGTTTATAAATAATTTGTATGTTGAAGTAGGCCGTTATTATGGACTATTGTGAATGCTATAGAGATATAAGAAGACAGTGTATTAAACCTTATAATTATAGGCATCCATCGTCGTTCAAATTAGTTCAGTTTCTCAGCACTGAAAATGTCAAAGATTTGCGTAATTTGTGTAAATTCTTATCTAATGCACTTAATCTTAGGAATGAACTGTTACTGGACAATACATGACATTGATTTGCATCTCTGTTGTATTATGTCATGTTGTGCTATAAAAATGTATTTGTATTATTACACTGATAACCATTAAAGCAATACATAATTTCTAATAAAAAACTTGAACATGCATGAATCATTTGGCACTGAACGTGAAGCAAACATGAATCAACGAATCAATCAACCAATCAATTGAGTTAAAAACAAACCGTATAAATGACGTATGTGTAGCAAATTAACTGAATGAAAATATTTTCCAGGATATAAAAGGAATCATAATGATAGCAAGTATTCGCAATAATACCATGAATAACTGGAGAGCTAATTTCTGTATTTCGAATTAAATGGTGACATTTTTCCTGCGAAAATTTCATCTACTCATCTTTCTGTGTCTAAATACCGTTACAATACCAGATCGGAAGCGCTGGCCATTTAAAATATTAAATATTTGTTACAGGAACCAAATATGAGGCATCATGTCCTTACAACCCACATATGTGACATAACTTTTGTAGCATTAAGCCCAGGGGTGTTTTGATAACAGAACGATTTTGCAGTTAATCATAGTGCAATGTAGAAGTAATGAAATATCTGTAATCTAGAATCTCATAGAAAACGCTTTATGTCTCTACTTTACATTTGTATTTTATATTTTCTCCCATTTATGTTATTTTGTTTGGCTCTTGTTTATAGCTCTTCACTATTGCACTTTCACATTTGGTTATGAGAATACAGATCACATTGGGTTGCGAGAATACAGATCACATTGGGTTATGAGAATACAGATCACATTTGGGTTGTGAGAATACAGATCAAATTGGATAGTGAGAATACAGATCACATTGGGTTGTGAGAATACAGATCACATTTGGTTGTGAGAATACAGATCACATTGGGTTGTGATAATACAGATCACATTGGGTTAACGTTGTGATAATACAGATCACATTGGGTTGCTTTTTCTGCAAGTAAAAGTGGTTCCAGTAATTCTTGACTTATGATTTTTAATCGCACTTCAACATTTTACCATTTTTCATAACACCATTTAATCATCACTGACAAGAGCCAACAATGGAGTCAAACTTTACTAAGAAAAAACGCTCAAAACGATTGAATTATTTCTAAATATTTCTTAATATGTTTTGCCATTTACATTAAGTTTCTGTGATGTTTTAGTTCAGTTTTTTAACAACCTCGTTTTTAAACATTATGAAAAACGCATTAAGTATAATCATAACAAGAATACATACGGCATAATTCCAAGCTTTTCCATGAAAGGAGCTACAAATTGTTTGCCTTGAAACTGTTCTTCTTTGATATCTTTGATAATGTCTGTATCCGCGAATGCAGGACACATTGTAACCATACGTATGTGATTTTGAGTTACTGCTGGATTCATCTTAAAAGATTTCAAGGATAAATTTAAATTATACATTTTAACAATGTCAACGCTTTAAACAAGATTTATCTAGACATTCAGATCACTTGAGTTCAGTATTTTTGTGATTCTAATTTCTGGTACGATTAACTTCCGCATGTGCTAATGACTTTCTATTTTGTCAAAATATATCATTTCTTTGTGAAACAAAATCCTTGCTAATATTTCTGTAAACCGGCCATGGCATTTTAGAATTATTCAGTTATAGTGTCTCCGGGTAAGATTGTTGTTCTTACTTCTAGAGGCTCAATAAGGAGTACAAACTAGAGGCTCTAAAGAGCCTGTGTCGCTCACCTTGGTCTATGTGAATATTAAACAAAGGACGCAGATAAATTCATGACAAAATTGTGTTTTGGTGATGGTGATGTGTTTGTACATCTTACTTTACTGAACATTCTTGCTGCTTACAATTATCTCTATCTATAATGAACTTGGCCCAGTAGTTTCAGTGGAAAACGTTAGAAAAAATGTACAAATTTTATTAAAATTGTTAAAAATTGACTATAAAGGACAATAACTTCTTAGGGGGTCAATTGACCATTTTGGTCATGTTGACTTATTTTTAGGTCTTACTTTGCTGTACATTATTGCTGTTACAGTTTATCTCTATCTATAATAATATTCAAGATAATAACAAAAAACTGCAAAATTTCCTTAAAATTACCAATTCAGGGGGCAGCAACCTAACAACGGGTTGTCCGATCCATCTGAAAATTTTAGTGCAGATAGATCTTGACCTGATAAACAATTTCATACCCTGTCAGATTTGATCTAAATGCTTTGGTTTTTGAGTTATAAGCCAAAAACTGCATTTTACCCCTATGTTCTATTTTTAGCCGTGGTGGCCATCTTGTTTGGATGGCCAGGTCGCTGGACACATTTTTTAAACTAGATACCCAAAAGAAGATTGTGGCCAAGTTTGGATTGATTTGGCCCAGTAGTTTCAGAGGAGAAGATTTTTGTAAAAGATTACTAAGATTTACAAAAATGGTTAAAAATTGACTATAAAGGGCAATAACTCCTAAAGAGGTCAACTGACCATTTCGGTCATGTTGACTCATTTGTAAATCTTACTTTGCTGAACATTATTGCTGTTTACAGTTTATCTCTATCTATAATAATATTCAAGATAATAACCAAAAACAGCAAAATTTTCTTAAAATTACCAATTCAGGGGCAGCAACCCAACAATGGGTTGTCCGATTCATCTGAAAATTTCAGGGCAGATAGATCTTGACCTGATAATTATTTTACACCCTTTCAGATTTGATCTAAATGCTTTGGTTTTTGAGTTTAAGCCAAAAAACTGCATTTTACCCCTATGTTCTATTTTTAGCCATGGCGGCAATCTTGATTGGTTGGCCGGGTCACCGGACACATTTTTTAAACTAGATACCCCAATGATGATTGTGGCCAAGTTTGGTTATATTTGTCCCAGTAGTTTCAGAGGAGAAGATTTTTGTAAAAGATAACTAACATTTACGAAAAATGGTTAAAAATTGACTATAAAGGGCAATAACTCCTAAAGAGGTCAACTGACCATATTAGTCATGTTGACTTATTTTTAGGTCTTACTTTGCTGTACATTATTGCTGTTACAGTTTATCTCTATCTATAATAATATTCAAGATAATAACAAAAAACTGCAAAATTTCCTTAAAATTACCAATTCAGGGGGCAGCAACCTAACAACGGGTTGTCCGATCCATCTGAAAATTTTAGTGCAGATAGATCTTGACCTGATAAACAATTTCATACCCTGTCAGATTTGATCTAAATGCTTTGGTTTTTGAGTTATAAGCCAAAAACTGCATTTTACCCCTATGTTCTATTTTTAGCCGTGGTGGCCATCTTGTTTGGATGGCCAGGTCGCTGGACACATTTTTTAAACTAGATACCCAAAAGAAGATTGTGGCCAAGTTTGGATTAATTTGGCCCAGTAGTTTCAGAGGAGAAGATTTTTGTAAAAGATTACTAAGATTTACAAAAATGGTTAAAAATTGACTATAAAGGGCAATAACTCCTAAAGAGGTCAACTGACCATTTCGGTCATGTTGACTCATTTGTAAATCTTACTTTGCTGAACATTATTGCTGTTTACAGTTTATCTCTATCTATAATAATATTCAAGATAATAACCAAAAACAGCAAAATTTTCTTAAAATTACCAATTCAGGGGCAGCAACCCAACAATGGGTTGTCCGATTCATCTGAAAATTTCAGGGCAGATAGATCTTGACCTGATAATTATTTTACACCCTTTCAGATTTGATCTAAATGCTTTGGCTTTTGAGTTTAAGCCAAAAAACTGCATTTTACCCCTATGTTCTATTTTTATCCATGGCGGCCATCTTGGTTTGTTGGCAAGGTCACCGGACACAATTTTTAAACTAGATACCCTAATAATGATTGTGGCCAAATTTGGTTATATTTGTCCCAGTAGTTTCAGAGGAGAAGATTTTTGTAAAAGATAACTAACATTTACGAAAAATGGTTAAAAATTGACTATAAAGGGCAATAACTCCTAAAGAGGTCAACTGACCATATTAGTCACGTTGACTTATTTGTAGATCTTACTTTGCTGAACATTATTACTGTTTACAGTTTATCGCTATCTATAATATTATTCAAGATAATAACCAAAAACAGCAAAATTTCCTTAAAATTACCAATTCAGGGGCAGCAACCTAACAACGGGTTATCCGATTCATCTGAAAATTTCAGGGCAGATAGATCTTAACCTGATAAACAATTTTAACCCTGTCAGATTTGCTCTAAATGCTTTGGTTTTTGAGTTATATGCCAAAAACTGCATTTTACCCCTATGTTCTATTTTTAGCCATGGCGGCAATCTTGATTGGTTGGCCGGGTCACCGGACACATTTTTTAAACTAGATACCCCAATGATGATTGTGGCCAAGTTTGGTTATATTTGTCCCAGTAGTTTCAGAGGAGAAGATTTTTGTAAAAGATAACTAACATTTACGAAAAATGGTTAAAAATTGACTATAAAGGGCAATAACTCCTAAAGAGGTCAACTGACCATATTAGTCATGTTGACTTATTTTTAGGTCTTACTTTGCTGTACATTATTGCTGTTACAGTTTATCTCTATCTATAATAATATTCAAGATAATAACAAAAAACTGCAAAATTTCCTTAAAATTACCAATTCAGGGGGCAGCAACCTAACAACGGGTTGTCCGATCCATCTGAAAATTTTAGTGCAGATAGATCTTGACCTGATAAACAATTTCATACCCTGTCAGATTTGATCTAAATGCTTTGGTTTTTGAGTTATAAGCCAAAAACTGCATTTTACCCCTATGTTCTATTTTTAGCCGTGGTGGCCATCTTGTTTGGATGGCCAGGTCGCTGGACACATTTTTTAAACTAGATACCCAAAAGAAGATTGTGGCCAAGTTTGGATTAATTTGGCCCAGTAGTTTCAGAGGAGAAGATTTTTGTAAAAGATTACTAAGATTTACAAAAATGGTTAAAAATTGACTATAAAGGGCAATAACTCCTAAAGAGGTCAACTGACCATTTCGGTCATGTTGACTCATTTGTAGATCTTACTTTGCTGAACATTATTGCTGTTTACAGTTTATCTCTATCTATAATAATATTCAAGATAATAACCAAAAACAGCAAAATTTTCTTAAAATTACCAATTCAGGGGCAGCAACCCAACAATGGGTTGTCCGATTCATCTGAAAATTTCAGGGCAGATAGATCTTGACCTGATAATTATTTTACACCCTTTCAGATTTGATCTAAATGCTTTGGTTTTTGAGTTTAAGCCAAAAAACTGCATTTTACCCCTATGTTCTATTTTTATCCATGGCGGCCATCTTGGTTTGTTGGCAAGGTCACCGGACACAATTTTTAAACTAGATACCCTAATAATGATTGTGGCCAAATTTGGTTATATTTGTCCCAGTAGTTTCAGAGGAGAAGATTTTTGTAAAAGATAACTAACATTTACGAAAAATGGTTAAAAATTGACTATAAAGGGCAATAACTCCTAAAGAGGTCAACTGACCATATTAGTCACGTTGACTTATTTGTAGATCTTACTTTGCTGAACATTATTGCTGTTTACAGTTTATCGCTATCTATAATATTATTCAAGATAATAACCACAAACAGCAAAATTTCCTTAAAATTACCAATTCAGGGGCAGCAACCTAACAACGGGTTATCCGATTCATCTGAAAATTTCAGGGCAGATAGATCTTAACCTGATAAACAATTTTAACCCTGTCAGATTTGCTCTAAATGCTTTGGTTTTTGAGTTATATGCCAAAAACTGCATTTTACCCCTATGTTCTATTTTTAGCCATGGCGGCAA
This sequence comes from Mytilus edulis, assembly GCA_019925275.1. Taxonomy (NCBI): domain Eukaryota; kingdom Metazoa; phylum Mollusca; class Bivalvia; order Mytilida; family Mytilidae; genus Mytilus; species Mytilus edulis. The sequence continues at coordinate 82,042,992 of CM034355.1, forward strand.
TCTTGATTGGTTGGCCGGGTCACCGGACACATTTTTTAAACTAGATACCCCAATGATGATTGTGGCCAAGTTTGGTTAAATTTGGCCCAGTAGTTTCAGAGGAGAAGATTTTTGTAAAAGTTAACGCAGGACGACGACGGACGACGACGGACGCCGGACGCCAAGTGATGAGAAAAGCTCACTTGGCCCTTCGGGCCAGGTGAGCTAAAAAATACGGCGAATTCGGGCCTGGTAGATACTATGAAGCGTTTCGATATGATTTTTTTTTTTTATCAACTATTTAAGGTCAACACTTTTTATTGTTTATTGGTAATAAAAATGCATCCGTTGTTGTTACTGCTGATTCAAGTATACAGAACAAAATAAAGAACACAACAGTAGGCTAAAAAAATAATCTCATTAATTATAATAATAAATGTTTTATATCCCAAATGATAACAGTCCATATTTGTAATTTGAACATTGTCATTGATGTAATTATAGAGGATGCTTTTCTTGTGATTGATGCCTTGCATTACATCTCATGTATACAAATTGGTTTAAGTTCATTTAAAATTGAAAGATTGAATGAACAACAATGATAAGAAACTTCGTGTTTAACATTTTTACTTCAAGTAGACGATACCAAACCACATATAATGGAATGAATTTTAACGTGATATTCGAGGAGAATACACGAACAAGAAAAATTCAGAAGTACGAATAAACATAAAAAGACTAATCCGGTCCCTTGATTTCATATGCTTCACAAGGATCAACATATTTTACATTTGCCACCAATCTTACTTTCATGGGGTCAAGTTGCCTGACCGTGAAACAACTGATTTATTTTATTTTATTTTTTTTTTTTTTTTAATTTCTAGTTTTTGCCTTCTTGGATAATGAAAATTAGGTGAAAACGAAAAATTACATGTTTAAAAATGTAAAGGTTATCAAGAAAGATGGTTTATTTGAGATTGTTGCAGTCGGAGTTTTAATATTCATAACGCATAACACATTGTTATTTAAAGTTAAAACATGATAGTGCATCATACACCTATTCGGCTGGCTGCATCATTATGTTAATACACAATGTACATTAAATTGTATATATTCAGGTTGCACCCTAATAAACTATCTATTCATTCATTTATTATTTCATAGTTTCAAGTTTTAATGTCATATCATCTTTTATGAACATCGAATGTAAAAGTATGCTTTAATTTTACAAGAAAAAAATGAGAAGAAAGACAAATTTGTCGTAACCTTTTACGTAGATGATTATAAATGTCTCAGAGTTAATCACTACACAAATGTACTTTTAGAAATTGTTAATTTAAATTTGGCAAAAATTAAGAAGAGTAATAACCCCTCAGTACCAATTTGTTCGCTTTGTTGAACAGGATCACACTGTTAAATGGAATCACAAAAATATCAGAAACTTAACGATATCAAACGATCTTTTTCATGGATGCATTAAACTATTTACATTAAACAAATATAACACTAGCTATTGAGTCAAATTTTATTGAAGCATAATGCCATTCAATATATATCAATCATACAATTTATCAAAAAAAGGGATAACACCCAAAAAGGCTACACGTCTTTAATTTTGTCACCCAATGGCTATTTGGCGAATATTTTGAAAAAAAACATTATTTCAATACTGTCTTATCATGAAATCAAATTAAATAGAAGTTTACAATGTGATGTAATGCAGTTTTTTTTCAGGCACTGCAAAGTACATTTCATGTATTTTATATCTGCGATTAAAAATTTATTGGATTCTGATCAAAATTTCAAAATGAAAAGAAATATATGTAGGCATTCAATCAACAAATCACCTTTTCCATGAATCTTAAGTTAATGGGTACTATAAAATAGAAAAGGTGTATGTATTTAATTATATTTGGTCGTTATTTATAAGTTCTGTCATTCAAGCAATTATTTTTAGTTATGTTAAAGATTTGAATCACCAACTGTCTATTTTGTTACAGTCTTATTTTAACATTTGAATACTTACAGCCCAACTTCTAGTAAAATTGACCACGGCGGCTTTTGTTGCTGCATAAACCGGAGCATATAATGTTGGAAGAACACCTGTAATAAAATGTAATTAATCAATGTTCTATGTTCCAATATTCATTAGTTAACAATTTCTATAAATGTTATGTTTTCCCAATCTTATTTCATATCCTCTTTTCCTTGACGCCTTCTTTCAAAAGAAAGTGTCAATGAAAAAAAATCATAAAGACAATGTTTGCGACCACAACAGTTAAAACAAATCTGAATTTTAATCAGATTGGTGTTTACCCGTATTTCTTATCGAAAAATATTTGATTCTGCATTTATCTCGTTTCGTCTGTTGTTTTACCATGTCTATGCTTTTTTAATCCATCTAGTCCTGACGATATCTCTTGAAAACGACCCTTTCAAAGTCATCTATATTTTACAGAAGGAGTCTGCCTCACTAAAGCTCTCGATGAATAACCCTTAATCGGGTTGACAATTGTGTATATTCACCTCCTCAGCGGGCAATAATTGTATAGTATTCATTGAAAGACCATAAAAACATATTTACAATGTTCATCAATTTTAAACCTTTTCCAGTTAACGCCAACTTTCTGTGGGTATATTTTACTATATCCTAGCATTATTATAGAATCCTGAAGGCCAATCGAACTATCGGTTAGAGACTCATAATTGTTTTAGCCTAAACTTATCAGTTACTTTCTTAGATATAGTATTTGTCGCACACTTAAAATTTAATTGCAACAAATAACCGAATGAAATCCTTCAAAAGTAACAAAATAGAATTTAAATGGGTATACAATTATAATCCTTGTCAATTGTAAAAATAAAAGAAGACACCAAAAGGCAATAAAATCGTCAGTCTTAGGAAAACAGATTACAACGTGTCCAAAACAACAAACGATAATAACAAAATAATAAAGAAAAGTAGAGACGGATAAACAAGAACGCTACCAAAAACCCAGGGTGAAGTCATGTGCTGTAGAAAGGTGAAAGAATGTAAAATCTGCATGGATGCGTTAAATTAAGATCTTAGATTGTTTCTATTCAATTGATAACCAACTAGTATGGCCTTTAAACAATTTAGAGCAAGATATATTGTAGAGGCAAGTGGGTATTGTTGAATTCCGACTGTTGTTCTCTACAGGTCTTTTCGTGTTTCTTTTCGTTTGGTTGCTTTTTCGTCGACATTTACCTATGCACCCTTTTGATTACATAACCACTTGTATATCCTCGTATATCATTTGAAAACACCAGGATAACCTGTCGTCATCTATGTCTATTTGAAACATTTGATCACATCTTAAAAGTATCTTCAGATGATAAAGATCTTATGATGATGGATTTATAATTTACCTTATAATATTTGTTATACGTTTTTATTTAAACTTCATAATTTTTTTGGCTTTTCAATTGTTTTGATTCCAGTTCAAATGATGATTCTTGTGTGAACATTACGGGTGGACGTTTCTATCCTGTGTGTATCACCAGCATTGAAGTAATTATATAAATGTATAATCACTTCTGAGCTGAATTTAAACGTTATTGGTAATAAAACATTTTCCATAAGTTAACTCCCTTTGGAATAGATTTGATCCAACTTTTGGAACATTCGGGTGTTCAAAGCTCTTCAACAAGGTTATTGATTTGACATGCAAAAGTGAAGGCGAAACTTATAACATATATTGTAAGTGTGTAAATTAACGCAACATTAGTTAAATGATGTTCCAATATCGTAAATCGATTAAGGATTAACCAACTAAAGTTAAAAACAAATCTGAGAATATCGTATGAACTTTAAAAAGAGCGAAATCGGATGCGTCGACAGGATAAACTACACCTCTAATGCATGAATCATCCGTCATGCGAATCCACATTCAATCAAAATGTCACAATCTCGGGAATAGGACACAATCACTAGAATTACAGATCATACGACTAAATTAGCATTTAAGATCGCGGAAATGAGTCGCTTTTTGAGGGACGTTCCGTTTTGAATTTTCGTCTAAGTTCAGTTATTTTTTCCATTAGTGAATTTCGTTTTAAAAATTATGTTGTTTCGATATCAGTCATTCACCCCATAAGTCTGTTGGAGCAGTGTTTAGTGAAAGGAACACACATCTGTTTTTGAGGACTGCATAGTGTGAACATGCGTACGTATTTACTGAGATATGTAAACGACTTTGCGAAACAGCGGGTATGTTACTGCTGAGAATTGGGAAGTTTATAATTGGAAAGTTGAAATAGTCTCATAAGTCGTCATTTTGTGTCAATATTGGGAAATAGATCAAGATATGAAGCAGACCCACTTAAAGATTTATCCTTAGTATACAATTCACTGAGATATATGAGATGTAAGCACTCATTAAAATTTGAGTTATTGAGTGATAGGACATCATCAATTTATCTTTAGAAAAGAAATTAAAGAACTTATAAAACTACGTAAGCCTGGTACTTTTTGTGATTTTTTTCTTTCTCACCTGATAATGATGACACGTTTACTATTACACCTCCACCATGTTTCATATTATCCATTGCTAACATTGATCCTTGTATTACGCCATTCTGAAAACATAAAAAGCAGTGTAAACCTGTTTTGAGTACTGTATTTTATAAAGTCATACGTCTCCTGTCTGGCGTACATAATTAAAAGCCTGGTCTCTTTAAAGAGTTTTTTTTTATAATTCTATTGATCTTATGAAATATTAATTATTTCATTGGTTCCCAAACGAAATAACAGTTGGTTAGGTTTATTTTCTTTTACATAGTATACCATCAACGGTACAATTGTACTGAATCAGAAACATGTTTCGACAATCAATGTATCTTCAGTAATATTCGAAGCCAAAATATTTACAATTCTAAAACCTAATACAAATGTTGAAGAGCATCAACTATAGCCGAATCTGGAAAGGAATCAGAGTTTTGTATGGGGAAAATATTCCTTTCAATTAAACTTTTTAACGTCAAATTGTAATCAAACAATATTGGTAATTTTATACCAGTACCGAAGTACTAGATACCGGGCTGATAATAGACAGAGACTAACAGTCCATTTGTCGTGTATCGGTACTTAAACATGTCATTGCGTTATTGTGCTTTGGTAATTTAAGTATTCTTGTTGTTCGGTTTTGCTAATGTGCTTTGTCTATATGCCTTTTTGTATTTTTGTTGACATATTTGTTTGTTTTTATAGTGATTAAGACATGGTTGACTGCTGTACCCCTTTTTGACACTTGTATCTATTATGTGTGTTTGTTTTGTTCACATATTGTTTTCGATATTATGTAACTTTAAAAGACTGTCATACAAGTGAGAGTTTTAGCTCGCTATAAAACCAGGTTTAATCCACCATTTTCTACATCAGAAAGATATTTATACCAGGTCATGAATATGACACTGGTTATTCATTCGTTTGGTGTGCTTGTGCTTTTGATATGCCATTTATTTAGAGACTTTCAGTTTTCAATATTTCTCGGAGTTCGGTACTTTTGTTATTTTACTTTTTATTGTTCTGTTAAGCCATATACTTAACTTTGAATGTTATACCACTATTTGGTTTTAACCAAACATTAAAATGAGTGGAATAATGAATCAAAGATTTTCAATAAAACGCAACTGATACTAATTTCTCGTATACATTTTATTGCTGTGTATGTATGTCTTGCAATCATAATATCGCGAAGTTGTCTAAACAAAACACTTTGTAAGTTAAGTTGACAATTTCTCCCAATTCGTTTTCCAAATAAAACACTTACCAAGTTAATATCAACACAGTTTTTCCATTGTTTTTCGTGTATAATTCCAGCATTATTCACTATCAAATCAATCGAGGAGTATTTTGTAAGGACACCATTAAACAATGCTACAAGAAATTAAAATGATTTCCGTTATTTTATTATTATTTATTTAATACAGTCATCACTATTATTATTAGGTGTTTCCACTTTTCGTGGAAAGACCTTTTGTTTTTTCTTCTAATTAGTCGGTCTTTCCTCTTTTCGTGTAAAGACCTTTTGTTTTTCTTCTGATTATTTTGTTTTTCTTCTTTTTTTTTCTTCTGCCGTCTGAGATGCTTTTTTATCTTACAACATATCGAATGGATTTTGGCCAATGATGTTGTACAGTAATGGGGGTTTCAAAACTGTAAAAGACTTTAGCAAACTGTTTTCACCAAATTGTTCGTCTACTCTTAAGAATGATTTGGTTAATTTTGACGACCTGGGTGATCGGAATACATCTTATGGGAGTTATTTCCCTTTGTAAATTTAAGATAGGCGATTTCTTGGATAAATTCATACGTTATAAGTCGTAGAGGCCTACAGTCTTTTGATTTGAAGTCCTTGATCCATTTGAAGGAAATTGAGGTCAAGGTCAAAGGTCAAGGTCATGTAATAAATTTTGAATTTTGCTTGTTATCTTTATTGAAAAGAAACCGTAACAGTTAATGATATGATGCGTTTGCCAAATAACTGTTTACGATAAGGCGCAACTTCAACCCATTTAAGTCGAAGTGTTTTGGTCAACCCTTATAGGAGTTTTCTCCCCTTTTGTATTTGAAATCCGTATTTCTCCACAACCATACGAGTGATTGACCTAGGGTCTTTTGATTTGAGATCACTGACCTATGAACTCAAAATTGAGGTCAAGGTCAAAGGTCAATTTGACGTTCTAGATTTTGACCTTTGCTTAAAATTCTTTCTGGTTTATTATTAAACAATTAAGTCTTCTGCATAAACCTATTAATCTTATTTTTTTATATCAGTCTGATTTACCACATTACATCAACACGGAGTGACATTTTCTGACATTGTTTTTTAAATTTCATTTTTATTATCGAGGTGGAAAGACTTCAATTGTTCTCTGAAGAATTGGTTTTTATTTTTTTTATTTTTTTCTTCTGCCGTCTGAGATGCTTTTTTGTCTTACAACATATCGAACGGATTTTTGGTCAATGATGTTGTACAGTAATGGGGGTTTCAAAACTCACCCTGTGTGACCAAACACTTATTCTTATAGGAGTTATCTCTCCGCGTCCCATTTTTCTTGTTATCGCTATATCTCTTAAACCGCATCAGATTTAACAAACTGTTTTCAGCAAATTGTTTGTCTACTCTTAATAAGAGAACGATTTGGTTTGTTTTGACTGGAGTGATTGGAAGACATCTTATTGGAGTTATTTCCCTTTGAAAATTTAAGATAGGCGATATTTGGAATAAATTCATTCGTTATAAGCTGTAGAGGCCTATAGTCTTTTGATATGAAGTCCGTGGTCCATTTGAAAGAAATTAGGTCAAGGTCAAAGGTCAAGGTCATGCTATAAATTTTGAATTTTGTTTGTTATCCTTATTCAAAAGAAACTGTTACAGTAAATGATATTATGTGTTTGCCAAATAACTGTTTACAATAAGGCGCAACTTCAACCTATTTAAGTCGAAGACTTTTGGTTAACCCTTATAGGAGTTGTCTCCCTTTTTGTATTTGAAATCGGTATTTCTCCACAACCATAAAAGTGATTGACGTGGGTTTTTTCTATTTGAGATCACTGACCTATGACCTCAAAATTGAGGTCAGGTCAAAGGTCAATTTGACGTTCTAGATTTTGACCTTTGCTTAAAATTCTTTCTGGTTTATTATTAAACAATTAAGTCTTCTGCATAAACCTATTAATCTTATTTTTTTATATCAGTCTGATTTACCACATTACATCAACACGGAGTGACATTTTCTGACATCGTTTTTTAAATTTCATTTTTATTATCGAGGTGGAAAGACCTTCAATTGTTCTCTGAAGAATTGGTTTTTATTTTTTTTATTTTTTTTCTTCTGCCATCTGAGATGCTTTTTTGTCTTACAACATATCGAACGGATTTTTGGTCAATGATGTTGTACATTAATGGAGGTTTCAAAACTCACCCTGTGTGACCAAACACTTATTCTTATAGGAGTTATCTCTCCGCGTCCCATTTTTCTTGTTATCGCTATATCTCTTAAACAGCATAAGATTTAACAAACTGTTTTCAGCAAATTGTTTGTCTACTCTTAAGAATGATTTGGTTTGTTTTGACTGGAGTGATTGGAAGACATCTTATGGGAGTTATTTCCCTTTGAAAATTTAAGATAGGCGATATTTGGGATAAATTCATTCGTTATAAGTCGTAGAGGCCTACAATCTTTTGATATGAAGTCCTTGGTCCATTTGAAAGAAATTAGGTCAAGGTCAAAGGTCAAGGTCATGCTATAAATTTTGAATTTTGTTTGTTATCCTTATTCAAAAGAAACTGTTACAGTAAATGATATTATGTGTTTGCCAAATAACTGTTTACAATAAGGCGCAACTTCAACCTATTTAAGTCGAAGACTTTTGGTTAACCCTTATAGGAGTTGTCTCCCCTTTTGTATTTGAAATCGGTATTTCTCCACAACCATAAAAGTGATTGACCTGGGTTTTTTTCTGTTTGAGATCACTGACCTATGACCTCAAAATTGAGGTCAAGGTCAAAGGTCAATTTGACGTTCTAGATATTGACCTTTGCTAAAAATTCTTTCTGGTTTATTTTAAAACAATTAAGTATTCTGCATAAACCTATTAATCTTATTTTTTTATGTATATCAGTTTGATTTACCACATTACATCAACACAGAGTGTGACATTTTCTAACACCGTTTTTTTTTAAATTTCATTCTTATTATCGAGGTTATCATTCTTTTTTTTATTACTGATACATGTTTCCATACACTGAAAACTTTAACATAAGAAACTAAATAAATAAAAAGGCCATGGGTTGCATATTGTCTATGAGTTCCATGACTTATACATGTATGTGTGAAACGTATGTCCATATTTAAATCGTCTGTCTTTTATGTAAGCATCTGATGTGTCAAACAATTTACATATGATTCCTCGTCTAATAGCTTGTGCAAACATGTAATTATACATGAATCTGTACTATTAACGAGAAGACCTCATTTTGTGTGTCCGCTTCTCTTCCTTCCACAATAATTTAATCATCATGCCTCTGTGTCCTATAGGTACCATGCATAGTTGCATTTGTCATCCATTCTTATGACTTTTCAGTTTGGGTTATTTTGGGAGAAAAACGAAAATTCAGGCGTCCGAATATTGCTTCCGTCATCAAACCGACTTTCATGTCACACGTGGTTTTATATTGTAAGACCACTACTATTATACTTCGGTTTTAACTTACACATAATTTTCATAACTTCTCGGACGGGGAAAGGACAATATTTTTGCGTTTATCTGCATGAATACTATGATTAATATACAATTATAATATATAGAGACTCTCTATACAATATAGTAGTGAGTTTCCGTCATCAAACCGACTTTTAAGTCTGACATGACTACCGGTTTTAACATTGATAACCAATCATAACAAAACAATAAATAAATAAGCCAATCAGAGCGTTGTCCATATCGTGGTTTTAAGATCGTAAGAACCACTACTGTATACCTCGGTTTTAACTTACACAATATTTTCATGAGTACTCGGACGGGGACAAGACAATTATTTTCACGTTTATCTGCATCATCCTCATGTATACTATGATTAATATATTACTATGATATATAGAGACTCTCTATATAATATAGCAGTGGAGAAGAAACTTTATAGAAATTAATAGAAAATAGAAAAATAAATACACTTTAATATTTATAATAAAGGTTCAAAGTATAAAGAAACGCGAAAATAATGGAATATTACAGAAAACTGAATAATAACGAACTTTGAAAAAAAAGAGAGGGCTTAGAAATATTGTCCTGTCTCCGTGTAACTATATGCCTTTTTATATCATTTCTTAAATTCTCCAGACATGATTTTTTTTTTACAAAAATTCAGCCTAAAATAGTTAACATACTTTAAACCAAGCTTTAGTGTCCGTAATTTCGCTTTCAAATGTAAGTCAAACAGGACTTCTAGTTTTAAAAGAGGGACGAAAGATACCAAAGGGACAGTCAAACTCATAAATCTAAAACAAACTGACAACGCCATGGCTAAAAATAAAAAAGACAAACAGAAAAACAATAGTACACACGACACAACATAGAAAACTAAAGAATAAACAACACGAACCCCACCAAAAACTAGGGTGACCTCAGGTGCTCCGGAAGGGTAAGCAGATCCTGCTCCACATGTGGCACATAAATTTTATAAGAGTACTCGAGGACAGGACAATAATTATTGCGTTGATAGAGACTCTCCAAATAATATAGCAGTGATCGTCTAGGAAAATTCATAGTTAATAGCAAATACACTTTATTTATAGTAAACGTATGTTAATAGTATACAGAAACGTGAAAATAATGGAATTAAACAGAAAATAATAACGGACTTTGGTAACAAGGGAGAGCATTTAAGCTGTTTCCAAGTCTCTATGAATTTTGATACCTTTTTTGAAATTCTCCAGATATAAAATCTTTTATTGAAATTCTCCAGACACAATATCCCACAAGCTCTATTGCTCGCAATTTCGCGGGTGTGTTCTAGTTAAATTTAAACTTAAAATTTATTTTTTCTTTATTTTTCAATGGTACAAGTTTAAAAGCCGTCGTAAAGAAGCAAACACAAACTATTGTACTGTACTTATTGATATGTGTGTTTCTTTATTCTACATTTGCTAGAGGTATAGTTGAGTGTTGCGATCTCACAAAACATGTTTCATGCTGTGTTGAAGACCTATTGGTGGTCCTTCGGCTGTTGTCTGCTCTTATGTAGGATTGTTGCTCTTTGACATAATTCCCATTTTCATTCTCAAATTTATGTATTGATTTTGCTTAAAAGAAAAAATCACGAAAATACTGAACTCCGAGTCAAATTCAAAACGGCAAGTCCCTAATCAAATGACAAAATCACACAAAGACTTATATTACAGAATAATATCGTGCATATATGAAGGACTCAAATATATGGTGGGTTCCAAATCTATAGCATATTCCTAATCTTTGACAAATGTGACGTCATGCCATCCCAAATCTATGGCAGATTTTTTACAATCCTTATCTATGGCAAGTTTTGTAATTTCCTAATCTATGGCGGATTTTTGTTGTTTTCAAATCTATGGCAAATTTTGATATATGATCAATGACATGTCTGAAACCAGTGGAAATGTACACATATAAACATTTGTGAAATAATCGTGATGGTAATCATTTTTTTTTTGTAAATGATGAATTCCTCAATACAGACTTCAGGCTTGAAATGTTGTGCTCCGTAAAAATTAAAAAAAAAAATATATAATCATGGTACCTACATTTAGCCCGTTCCTTAGACCAACTAGTAAGTCCCTTAACAAAAAAAAGTTTGAATTTTCAAATAATATTTATTTTATCGTTAATACATCTTTTTTATTTGTTGACAATTTAAATCAAATAGATATCCGTTAATTTTATCTTTTACTTAATAAACTTTGCCAGCTGCAGATAGTAAAATATTTAATATAACTCCTTTTTTAATAATCCGGTACTGAAAAAAGTGGTGCCCTAGCTTGTTCGTCGCGGGTTTTGACTGGTACAGCACATTTGGACCCTCTTCCGAATAATAGGTCACATCTTCCTTTAAACCATCCGCGAATTGTTGTCCAGGATATTACCTTCATCTGGAATCGTGTTCAAATCTATGAGCTTCGCAATCGTTTTTTGGAGGCGACCATGTTATATTGCGTTATTCCATTGTGACTCAATTTAAAGATCTGCCATAGACTTGGAGAAAACAAAAATCTGCCATAGATTTGAGTTGTTTGGCGTTTTTAACGTCACATTTGCCATAGATTAGGAATCTGCCATAGATTTGGAACCGCCATAAATTTGAGTCCTACATATATATGGTAACATCAAATCATAAATTTAGATATTATAAAGATTTTTTTAAGACCTGTCTACATGAACAATTTTATTTTTAATTTTGTAATAAAATATTTATTGGCGTTGAAATACCATATGTATTTGGAACTATGCCATACCTGTGAAATCATTTTCACTTCGCACATCACATTTTTGAAAATAAACATTTCCGTTTCCATATTGTTTTGCTAAGAACTGTTGTGTGTTTTCACCTTCATCTGTATCAACATCACAAAAACACACCTGGAAGAAAAAGCAAAAACATGGTTTCGTTATCAAGTTAATGTTTTAGTCTAAACTATTAAGTATTGGAACATCCACCCTTATTCTACCACTACATCAAGTGTGATGCGGTATTTCTACTTTCAATACTATTAAATATTCAAATTTATAACAAGAGGCTTGTAGAGACATGAGATTGGTGGATATGCACAGGATATGTGGTTTGTTTTGTGTAGAGCTTTATAAAGCATAAACTATACTAATAACAAGATTATATTATATAAGACACCATTCTCCGTTCTCACTATGATATGTCCATGGTTAAATAAAGGCCACAGAAGCATAACGCTGTTCAAACTCTGCAATCAGTGCTCAAGATCGTTATAAAGCAAATAATTTACAAGTGTCACCTCACAATAAACTTTTATCAAGTATCAAGTTGATGTGACCCCAGCTCCGTTTTTAATTTCCTTAACCAAACATGTTAACATGAAAATATACTAATTTCACATTTCTATGTTCAGAAAATAAAACAAATACAAAAATCATATCCTAATAAACATTTCAAATGCGTTTTAATATAATTTGATAACGATATCATTCTAAAAAGTAAAATAATTGAATGTGTCAATAGTACACAGATGCCCCTTTCGGACTATCATTTTCTATCTTTAGTAGACCGTAAAATAAGGGTCAAAACTCTATTTTGACATTCCAATTAGAAAGATCAAATCAAAAGGAAAATGTGTTCTAAATGTCATATTGATTGGACTTCACCTTCAAACTACCTTGTACGGATGAACAAACAAAAGAACACACCTCACACAGAATGAAAAGCATAATGCCTCTAGGTAGAGTAAAACAAACAAAAAACAAACATACAGACCGACGGATAGGAACACCACATAACATTTAGTCGAGAGTTGAATGTAATTTAAATTCAGGAGTTACCAGCCCAGTAGTCAGCACTTTTGTGCTGACATGAATTATCATTGATATGGTTATGTTTATAAATTTACTATTCACAAAATTTTGAATTTTCGAAATACTATGGCCTTTCTACCTCATGCATAGATTACCTTAGCTGTATTTGGCAAAACTTTTAGGAATTTTGGTCCTCAATGCTCTACAACTTCGTACGTTATTTGGCCTTTTTAACTTTTTTGGATTCGAGCGTCACTGATGAGTCTTGTGTAGACGAAACGCGCGTCTGGCGTATATACAAATTTTAGTCCTGGTATCTATGATGAGTTTATAATATTTATTATCTAGTTATATTCATGGCATTGTACGTTTAACAGGATCAGATCCAGTGTTTTCAGAGGCAATATTTCATTTATAGCGTTACTATTACAGCAGAGTACATACTTTTTACAAATGAAATCCTATTTATTTTAAAAACTCAACCTTTTTCAAATTTAAATACAAATGCGGATTACTTTAAAAACTAATACTTTAAAGAAACTGTATTGATTACTAAATTTGCACTTTGCAGGTCAAATAGAAAAGAGTAATTTTCTGTGTTATTGAACGGATGTTTATAGTGATAAATATACTATATAATAGAAATGTTATACCTTATTTGAATATCAAGTACATCGTCACTTTTAAAGAAATGTTTTTTCATACTTTTAAAATATTTGAAAATTTAAATGATTGGATATGGAAAATTGAATGCAAATAAATATATTCTTGTCAATGCATTATATATATTCTAGGAACTACCCCTGGTCTCATTTCATGCTAAGATAGGTGTTTTCCAGGTAGTAGAAACAATTTATATCGCATCAGATACCTTCACACTAAAGTTACTCCTTTGTACAATATGATTTGAATGCACGATCGTCATTGTGTAAATGTTTTCTTTTCATAACTTGAAAGAATTAAATATATAAGGACAACAAAAGCAAATAGCCAAAAAAAATCAACTATATCCTGTAATAAGATAGGATAAACATACTAACACATTGTAAAAGACCAAGTTAAAATCACGTTAAAATATCCTTTTATTTAAACTGATTAACGTCTTTTTTTTTTAATCTCAGATGTGTATATTGTCGAGATCGTATAGTACAGACAAAAAACGACAAGATAATTAAATGTCAGTTTAAATTACACAACACCACACAAAGAATAATAATGACGATACATTTACTATAAGATTATATACAATGTAAGTGTCAGGATAATGTAACTTCACTGTCACGATATGAAAAGTTAAATAGTGTTTTCCCTTTAAAAAATGACCATCAAACATAACTTCAAACAACAATCTCTTTATTTGGATTTCATTGTCCGTAATACGCCAGTTTGAAACAATTTTCATTCTTTCATTTGAAACAATTTTCATTCTTTCATTGATCACATAACCAGAGATAAATAAAGGCAACAGTATAATACCATTGTTTGAAAGTCATAAATCGATTGAGAGATAACATCTATGTGAATATTTTGTTTCGTTGGTTAAATTGAAAAATACTGACATCATTCCGTCATGAGTTATTGCAAGCCGTCAGGTCCACCAAGGCTAGTTACTAGTAAATTGAAGGATTTTTTTAAAAATTATTTTCTTATATCTGTACTGTTCATCATTCTAATCTAGTCTTTACCAAAACATAAAAGAAACCTGCTATAAAACCTTTTTTTAAAGCTTGTTTTGTTAGGGCTCTGAAGAAGAAATACCTATGAATTTTAAAACTCAACTCAAAGTATCTCTTTTAATGTCAGTTTTCTCTAGGATATACCGGTACTATATGGTTAGTATAAAACTCCCAGGTTTTATTTGGTGTCAAACTTTTATAATTTTTACTTCCTCGTCCACATTATACTTACAATAGTCTCTTTGTCCTATGTTTATTTTTTCAAGCCCTCAAATATTTTTGTGTAATTTTCGTGCATCGTGTCGGCACTGGTAAATTATTCCAGAAACAAAGGTCACGCTTGGTCCCCTAAATTCGATATATAAACCCATACTGACTTATCAAGGTTTTTTTCAACATTTCAAAGGAAACTTCTATTCAAATTGACGGCTACTTAAAATAACATTTTCGTTTCTCTTAATAAATTATAAAAACTATGCTACAAACCCTAATAGTATCATTGGATGCATAGCCAGAATTGTGACTTAAACATAACTAACTCACCTTGTAACTTCTTTTCAGAAGAGCTTCACAAAACGCCTTCCCAAGACCTTTTGCTCCTCCAGTCACAATGGCAACTGTCATTGTTAACTACACTGCTGTAGATCTGTTGTATGAATATTTACTCTCCTGTTATACATGAAAATATATATGCTTTGTTATTAAATAGGAAATATGTTAATGACAACTTCTTATAAATTTCGACATTAAATGATGCGAGACACCATAAAATATTATTATATGTTACATATATATATGATGGGGAATACAATTAAAATTGTATGTAAAGCATTTAAAAAAGTGTACGCTAGAATGGTTTGAAAGGACATTTACCTGTTGTATGGTGGACAAGTGTAATAAACAAATTCAGTTTAAATGTTAATTGTCCAAATAAATCAGGTTAATAAAACACCAAGTGTAGAAATGTTAATGAAAAGAGACTTAGGTTATACATACATAAGAGATTAGCCCAACAAAAAAGAATATATTATTATATTTTGTTCTTATTTTGAGCTTAGATAATACGTAAATAAGAGATTAGCCAAACAAAACAGTTTATTATTGCATTTTATTCTAATGTTGTGCTGTTCCATCACTGACCCAGGTAAGTGAAAGGTCGAGCGCTAACAAATATGTTTAACCCCGCCACATTCTTTATGTGCATGTTCCATGCCAGGAGTCTGCAATTTATAGTGGTTACGTTTTAGATTTGAAATCGTTGATTCGTGTGAATGCTTCCAGTGTTGTTATCTGGTCTATTTGACTCATATCTGTATTATTAATTTACAAAATTAGCAACACGATGCTTGTCTTTTTTATCTTGTCTTGGGGTCAAATAATGTATACTGACAATGTAACTGACTATAATCTTACTAGCTATCACGCTTAAAATCCAACTCAGGGTGTCGGACTTCTACAATGTATGTGTCATTTTTGTAACTAGATGTGAAGATAATCATTTATGATTAAAGTTAATGTTTATATTTAGACTGTCCTTATTATCCATATTTTGGATAGGCAAACATTTCCCGAAATCTATTTGAATTCCAGTTTTAAGCCAGTCAGATGTACACATAAAGTCACCTAAGGTTAATTTAGACATGCAATGTTATGTGAGTTAATATGTTTCCATGTGATTATGAAAAAAAAATTCTGCTATCGAAATTAAACGATAAATACAGATAAAAAGGATATGTAGGAATGCAAATGAGGCAACTACCGGAGAACAAAAGAAGAATGACAACTAAAGGTACATTACGGAATTCTTAAATGATCAAACCTATATCGTAACGTTACTTTTAAAAGATCCTGGCATAAACAAAAATGAGAACTAATTCTAAAGAGAAAACTAACGTCCTGAGGTATGCTAAAAACGAATCGAAAAACAAATATGACATTAACCAACGACAACTATAGAACGACAGGCTCATGACGTGCGATAGGCACAAGAATAATTTGTCGAGCTTTAACATATTTGTGGGCGCTCTAATATAGACCGCGTTCCTTCCGGAGAAGTTTGATGCAATACTTCAAAACTGTAAAAAAAAAAAAAAAAAACACGATCGTATTCAATACAAATACAGATGTATACAGAAATTCAATACCAAAAACTATTAAACAAACTTTTAAGTAGAATTAATATAACAAAAATAACTGTATTTGAAATACAACGTTGTGATAAAACTCCTGCAAACGAAATCATACTTTCACAAGTAAACATTGTTTACTAAACACTAAAACTAAACACATTTATTCAAAAACCAGTTGTTGGCATGACACGGGTTATGTTCTTCTCATATATGTTATGATGGTATGATACTAAACCCCTAACGGGAAGGATTGTGCCTGATGTTCATATGATGAAATCATAATCTTTCAGTCAGTTTAATAGAAGTCTGGAGCTGGCATGTCAGTTAACTGCTATATATATAGTAGTCTGTTGTTATTTATGTATTATTGTCATTTTGTTTATTTTCTTTGGTTACATCTTCTGATATCAGACTCGGACTTCTCTTGAACTGAATTTTAATGTGCGTTTTGTTATGCGTTTACTTTTCTACATTGGCTAGAGGTATAGGGGGAGGGTTGAGATCTCACAAACATGTTTAACCCCGCCGCATTTTTGCGCCTGTCCCAAGTCAGGAGCCTCTGACCTTTGTTAGTCTTGTATTATTTTAATTTTAGTTTCTTGTGTACAATTTGGAAATTAGTATGGCGTTCATTATCACTGAACTAGTATATATTTGTTTAGGGGTCAGTTGAAGGACGCCTCCGGGTGCGGGAATTTCTCGCTACATTGAAGACCTTTTGGTGACCTTCTGCTGTTGTTTTTTTCTATGGTCGGGTTGTGTCTCTTTGGCACATTCCCCATTTCCATTCTCAATTTTATTTCACAAGTAGTCTCTATATTTGCGATAAAATATTTACGTAAGCAGTTGATTACTTAAAGATGATTGTATTTTTTTAAAACATGAAAATATTACGTGAAATTTAAGCCTTAATAAGTGCGTATTTAAAAATAAAGAAACGTTCCATTTATTGAACACGACGAGTGCCACATGTGGAGCAGGATCTGCTTACCCTTCCGGAGCCCCTGAGATCACCCCTAGTTTTTGGTGGGTTCGTGTTGATTATTCGCTAGTTTTCTATGTTGTGCCATGTGTACTATTGTTTGTCTGTTTGTCTTTTTCATTTGTAGCTATGACGTTGTCAGTTTATTTTCGATTCATGAGTTTGACTGTCCTTTTGGTATCTTTCGTCCCTCTTTTATTGAAGGTAAGGGAAAATCACTTCTACCAAGAGGAAAATAAACGACAGGACATGTAAATAGTTATCAAAGGTACTAGGATAAAAATCGTCCTATTTATTATAAATGTTTGTGAAAGATCACATTAGGAAAAATCTTGATAAAGAGGGTTAAAAAGTAAACTAACAAATATATCGAACACCAAGGAAAATTCACAACGGAGAGTCCCTTAACTTACTAAAACAATAAATCCTTTTTATCATTTTTTTCTAAAATTAGCATCTTGAAAATTCTTTTTCTTTTAATTGGCATCATGGTTATAACGTTTAATGGATTTGTTACTTTATATACAGTTGGTTCCCCTTCGGGAATTGTGCTCCTCTCATAGCGGCTCGTTTCTTTTCTTTAATTGTACGAGACACACTGCATACAGGCGATTCGCAAGAAAAATGTTAAGTATCTAACATTGTTTTTAAAAAAACAATGAATTGTTTAAAACAATTGAAAGTGTCTCATGAAATAATTCAAACTTTAAATACATGTATATTTATTGATTACCCCCTCCCCCCTTTTCCTCTGAATTAGAAAGAACAGAAATCATATATATATATATATATATATATATACAACTCGTCTAAACATCAACCCAACAATGTTAGATTTGTAAATTTGCTTTCGCAAATTTTTTGTTCTTCCCTTGCCGGGATTCGAACCCATGCTACTGAGATATCGTGACACCAAATCGCCTGCACTGTAGCCGTCCCGCTAGACCACACGACCACCTGGGCTTCACAAAAAATAAAGCTTTCGGTGTAGAGTTGTCACTGACTCAGACGTACTTATAAATATAATTATTTTCTGTGACTGTATCTTGCATTAATTTGTAGGATCATCATCATTGCTGGTGATCCGATGGATAAATCTGTTATAGAGTTGTCACTGCCTCAGACGTACGTATATATGTATTCAGACGTTTTTGGAGTCTATAAGAATCTACCAACCAGTAAACTTAATAGGTATTGGATCATCAAAATTGACAATACTACACAAACAGGAAAAATTATATGAGTCTGAAAGATTGTGTAACAATAACGATAAATAGATGGAAAACAAAACACTAAAAAGCAGTGGCGGATCCAGAGGGGGGCGTAGAGGGCGTACGCCCCCCTCCCCCCTTTGCTTGGATTTTTTTTTTTTTTTTTTTTTTTGTAAATTTAATAATCAGACTAGACGACGTGAACTTTGCCATTTCCCGTGTATTTAATTTTTATGTGACAATTCTTCATTTATAAAGATATTTGTCGCTGATATATACTAACTGAAAGTCATGTGATTCACAGTGCGTCGAAAAAACTTTTGAAATTCAAATGACTGTCACAAATTGCTTAGGCTGAGCATGACAATCTCAACACCTTCAAGGCGACACAGGATTGAGCAAGAAAGTATTGACTTCTATATCATTATTCCACCAAAAAGTAATACTCTATATTAGTACACTCTCATGAAAAAAAGTTCCTCAGCAATTTTATTTACCTACGAAAACATGTTTAACTTGTAGCGCCCCATGATCGGCATCCTATTTCTAAATAACAGTTGAATAATGAATCTCAGTCAGTATAAGCTCTAGATAGATTTCAAGTCTAAAGTACGAACCATTTGATTTGAGAGATAAAAAATTGAGTCTGATTTTTGCATTAAACAAAAATTCTGGCCGTATCTGGATTGAAAACAATAATCTTGTCCATTTTTTTGCTATTAGAAACGATAATCCAACAGAATTATTTAGCATTAAATAATCATGATGAATAAAAACAGGCGCTTTTTTTTGGGGGGGGGGGGGGGGGGGGGCGGGGTTTGCATGTCTGACCGGAATGTCTGTTTCGCCGAACTGATATGTTGAATACTTTTTTCAAGACCAGACTGCAACCTGCCTGCTGGAAGTAGCCTTTATGTCTACATTTTTCGACCGTCATTCATAAATTCGTTGTCATTTCAGACTCATTCGTAGCCTTTGGTTGATTTGGAATCTCCCACTTTCCCGCTTAATTTTGTTGGGTAAAACATATCAACCAAACATTTGGATAAATATTGCTTGTTTGTCTTTTTTAGCTC
Organism: Mytilus edulis; assembly: GCA_019925275.1. NCBI lineage: Eukaryota > Metazoa > Mollusca > Bivalvia > Mytilida > Mytilidae > Mytilus > Mytilus edulis. The sequence goes on from CM034355.1 coordinate 82,063,087, forward strand.
GTGTCCGTCGTATTGTAAATTTCATCGAATACCCCGACTTATATCTTGTTTACAACATGAAATATGTCAGGTTATGATAACTAAACTTACAACAAATCAGCGAGAATTGTCCATGTCTTTTTTTACTGAAAAGTCCTACATCAAATTTATCAGTACATAGCTTTAAATCCGTACTATCATTTTATGAAAGACAATTAATTAATAGGGAGAATACAGCATCGAAAATGTCAAACCCTTACACTGTTCAGGAACTACAAAATATACATGCCTCACGCCAGAAATTGTTTTAAAAGTGCATATTACACTTATTTCATATTTTTTAGCCAAAAAAAGGTCCCAAAAAAGATTTCGCCTCGCTCCACTCGGCGATATTTAAAACCTTCGTACTTGGTGCTAGATGTATACAGATACTCATCAATACTTGTCGCCTGAAAGTTGCCATCCTCCACACTGCACGAAGAGCATTCCATACAGCCAAGCTCTCAGAATAAGGCGAATCTGCTCCTCTGAAGACACTGCAAAACAACGTCTGGGGCAGCTCAAAGGACATTTGAAAAGAAGGGGATATAAACACAAAAACAAAAAAAAGTTTTCGAAAAGCGGAATCCATCCCAGAAGCAGTCTGCTTACTTACAAAGATAAACAGAAAAGTAAAAGAATCCCATGTGTGCTCACCTACCATCCATGCCTGAGAAATAGTTTCAAGACCATTCGTGATCATTGGACAGCAATCGAGAAACATTCGAAGTTATCCAAAATCTTTCCTGAGCCTCCCATGATTGCCTTCAAACAACCTAACAGCCTGAGAAATATACTTGTCCGTGCTGACCTTTCCAAACCTAACCATACTGTAGGTAATTGCCAGCCTTGTGGGGATAAGCGCTGCAAATGTTGCAACCAATTGCAGCATTCATCAACATTTCACAGTAAGACCACAGAAAAGACATACAAGATCTTCTGCAATGTCAACTGCAAAAGCTCAAACGTGATTTACGTTCTTGAGTGTCCTAGATGTGGTCTCCAATATGTTGGTGAATCTATGCAGCCATTTCACAAACGCCTCAATGGCCACAGGAGTGACCTCACAAAAAAATTGTATATTCCTGTCAGCCAACATTTCAGGTTACCAGATCACAATCTGAAAGATTTTGATCACATGAAGATCCTTGTGATCGAACAGGATTGTACATGGCAAAATAGGCAAAGAGAAAATCGGGAGAAGTTTTGGATAAAAACACTGGGTGTCCTCCATCCAGATGGAATCAATAGAAAGAAATAATTAAATTTACAGTCTAGTGTTTATATTATTATATTCAGGATTTTGGATTAAAATCAATCGACCAAAACTTACCTGCATTATTAGTGATCTATGTTTACACCTTATACATTATATATCATTATTGTTAAAACGTTTGTCACCGAAGAAGGCCATTCCTGACCTTCACTTTTTCATAGACGATTTTGAATGGTGGAATCAGCCATTGTTTTTACCGGAAGTGTTTCCGTGGAGTTCAATTTCATAAAATTTGCATAAAGCGCGGGAAACCTTATCACATGAATGAAAGGAACATTTCAGGAAACTGCGTACAGTGACGAATGTCATATGTAAACAAATGATCCTCATAGAAACGAAGATGGCGGAATTACAATGGAAAATATTCTGGAAAATGTGAAGGTCAGGATTATTACAGTGTGATCACTTAAAAGGTAGGTCAGTAGTGGGTTTTCTTTTTGCGATTTATGAATGGAATGTGAAAAACTATATCTCGAGTGAACGCGATTGATAGTTTAGATTATTTTTACCGATAACCGCTACGAATTTCAGCTGACGGCGACTATAGAACTAATTTAAAGGGAAATGACAGGGAAGGGGCCAAATAGTGTTCAAGGGGAGCAAATGCCCTGTCATTTGGTATGCAGGTTTCAAAAATAGAGGGAGAATAAGAGGGAAAGTTGAGTCATCTTATTAGACTTCAGTTAAATAATGACTTATGAAGTTATGTAGACTTACCCACTAATTTAAAAAAAAAAAAAACCCCACAATACTCAGAACTATGTCTAATTCACTTTGACTACTGATATGCAATCCTAAAAACAGAAAAATATATCATAAAATAGTGATTGAAAGATTCATAACACTTTGAAAGGATAATTCAGACACGTGTTACACGGGGAGCATGTTTGTTTACAAATAATAATGTCACGTGATCGCGCAGACCTCACATGTTGCATCGCCCTTACAATCCACTAATACATAACCCATTATCATGCAAACATGCAACGTGAATGTGATTGGTTATCAAATAATACAGAAATAATGCATGCACAGTTTATGAAGAAATTAGTTTATCAAATAGATCGATTTTCACTTTTGACACGAATAGGTCGGGTTGACATTTCTGTCATCGGGGATAATATTGAGATAAATGGGATAAAACTGACCGTCAAAAGGTCTAGAGAAACACATCAGTAGAACCTTAACATTAATAAGTAATACTTACCAAAATTTCTCTAATTAATAAACTATATAACTGAAATTTCACAAAGATAACGGTCAATAATTTTGATGGTGGTGGTGTCTGGTGATGCTGGTTAAATTGGCGCGAAATAATATTCGTACTCCTATTGCTTTACGTAAAAAAAATGTATAGAATTGAATTTGAATAAAGTTGAACATAAAAAAACGTTAATATGCAAAAGCCTGGTAATATATTAATGATAAAAGTGTGTATAAATTTCTGTAAACGAATTTACCCGTATACTTCACTAAGAATTACATTTGAGCGCAAGGAGATCTTTATTGTGAATCGGTTTATTAACTCAGGGTCGAAGTTCAACATGTTTATATTAACGGAATTTTTTTGCGTTGCTTTTAAATCATTGGGGCCATCTATTTTTATTACGGGTTTCCACATCTTTAAATCGGAATTATAGAAAAAATGGAATGTTGTTAGCAGAATCAAAACAGAAATGATGAACACTGCAACATTTTCAGCAAAACATAAATAGGATGGAGGATCTGTGTATTCCCATTATTTGTAAAACTCTCCTTATTCCTGTGAAGCGTGTGCTTTACATCGAGGCTTGTGCTTTACATCGAGGCTTTCTATGCTTATCATCGACGCCACAGTACTTCAACCAATCAGACAACGTTTATTTGGGGCATTCGACCTGTTTTAACTCAGATTTTGGAATTTTTTAATCGAAATTATAGAAAAATGGAATGTTGTTAGTACATATAAAATAGAAAAAGATGAATACTATTAGTTAAAGCAAGTTTGGATAGGGTTCCGTGTATTTACATTGTTTGTACAACTCTCCTTACTGATGCCATATTTTGGAATTTCCGTGACCTAAATGGTTCGCGAAAATTAATATTTTTATATATAGTATAGTAAAAATAGAACATCATTATATATGTTAAATAAATTGTGTACCCTTGGCTAAATACTGGGATCATATTGTTTTACCAGTGTCCTTTAGACAGTTCGTCTCGCACTTGGTATACTAGTATAGGTTTATACGGATGATTTCGTAGGATTATGTACAGTTTTTAAGCTTCAACTTTTAAACAATGTCCCTGGTGTTAGTACATACACTAAAAATTCGCATCTTGTAATTTTTTTCTCTTTTCGACAGATTGCTAAATTTGGCCTTTTGAAATATATTGCGCCTGTTTATTTTTTAACCTATATTGAGGGTCACATACATATAATATGTATATTCTCAGGATCATTTTTCTTTAATGACTTTTCACAGACGACAGAATGTTGAACTTGGTGTATTCGAGTAAAATTTTGCATACAGTTTGCAAGGTTTGTCCGACTAACTACGCACACAACCCACACGTTTACATCATACAGAGTATCCTGTATTTTGTATTTTATCAGGATGTTGATTTTCTTTTTAATTTTCACAACTAACAGAGTGTTTAACCTTTCTTGACTGCTGCACAAAATGTGTTTGTCAGACACAACAATTCAAATTGCACTGTATCGTCCTGTAAATTCATGAAATATTTGCCACCGGACTTAGAGCAACCATCTATCAACCAATTCAAATTGTACCTCAATATCAATGTTTACCAAATTACGTTATTCCGTAACGTCACACGTTTTCTGCCAAATTCTAAGCGTATCAGTTAACTTTGAAGCAATGTATATATAAAAAAAAAAGGACGATGACATATGTGTTTCTCTATATATATATCTATATATATATATATATATATCAGTCTAAAGATTTGCACAACGGTACTGATATAAGGTGTTATTAAACGAAAATGTTGTTATAAAATCGTGTTGACAAATATTTCGGCTCAACAAATGGCCTTCTTCTTGTGTCACAAGTTTTAACAATACTGATACATAATGTATAAGGTGTGAAAATAGATCAGTGATAATACAGGTAAGTTTTGGTCGATTGATTTTAATCCTGAATATCATAATTTAAACAAAACACTAAAAATCAATATACGTGACTGTGTATATTAACAATAAAAATAAGTGAAAAACAAAACTGTTAGTATTTCTTATTGATGTCGTTTGGGTGATGTACATTAAGTTCCTTTATCCAAAAGCTTTCCCGAACCTGTCGCTGTGCATCACTCCAGTGAATGTTCTGTTCAATCACTAGAATTTTCATGCGGTTAAAGTCAGCAAGTTTATGATCCGACTGTCTGAAGTGCTGAGAGACTGGAAGAAGTGGCTTCTTAGAGATATCACTCCTATGGCCATTGAGGCGTTTGTGGAAAGGCTGATTTGACTCACCAACATATTGGAGGCCACAAACCGAACATTCTAGTATGTAAATAACATTCATACTTTTGCAGGTAACATTGCAAAATATCTTATAGTTATTTTCGGTTGCCTTACTGTGAAATGTTGACGAATGCTGCATCTGTAAACAACATTTGCAGCGTTTTTCTCCACACGAACGACATTCTCCAGGAGTACTTCTATTATCAGACACTTCAGCCCGCACTAGTAGGTTCCGCAGACTACTAGGTTGCCTAAAAGCTATCATTGGAGGCTCAGGGAAAATCTTGGACAGTTTGGAATTCTTTTCAACTGATTTCCAATGCTCACGAATGACACCAAAGCTGTTTTTGAGAGATGGGTGATAAGTAAGAACACATGGAGTCCTTTTATTTTTCTTTTTAACTTTGTATTCCAATAGTTCACTCCTCGGAATTGACTCCGCTTTCTGAAAGCTTTTTTTGATAAACACAAACACAGAAATATCAAAAAAAGCTTTCAGAAAGCGGAGTCAATTCCGAGGAGTGAACTATTGGAATACAAAGTTAAAAAGAAAAATAAAAGGACTCCATGTGTTCTTACTTATCACCCATCTCTCAAAAACAGCTTTGGTGTCATTCGTGAGCATTGGAAATCAGTTGAAAAGAATTCCAAACTGTCCAAGATTTTCCCTGAGCCTCCAATGATAGCTTTTAGGCAACCTAGTAGTCTGCGGAACCTACTAGTGCGGGCTGAAGTGTCTGATAATAGAAGTACTCCTGGAGAATGTCGTTCGTGTGGAGAAAAACGCTGCAAATGTTGTTTACAGATGCAGCATTCGTCAACATTTCACAGTAAGGCAACCGAAAATAACTATAAGATATTTTGCAATGTTACCTGCAAAAGTATGAATGTTATTTACATACTAGAATGTTCGGTTTGTGGCCTCCAATATGTTGGTGAGTCAAATCAGCCTTTCCACAAACGCCTCAATGGCCATAGGAGTGATATCTCTAAGAAGCCACTTCTTCCAGTCTCTCAGCACTTCAGACAGTCGGATCATAAACTTGCTGACTTTAACCGCATGAAAATTCTAGTGATTGAACAGAACATTCACTGGAGTGATGCACAGCGACAGGTTCGGGAAAGCTTTTGGATAAAGGAACTTAATGTACATCACCCAAACGACATCAATAAGAAATACTAACAGTTTTGTTTTTCACTTATTTTTATTGTTAATATACACAGTCACGTATATTGATTTTTAGTGTTTTGTTTAAATTATGATATTCAGGATTAAAATCAATCGACCAAAACTTACCTGTATTATCACTGATCTATTTTCACACCTTATACATTATGTATCAGTATTGTTAAAACTTGTGACACAAGAAGAAGGCCATTTGTTGAGCCGAAATATTTGTCAACACGATTTTATAACAACATTTTCGTTTAATAACACCTTATATCAGTACCGTTGTGCAAATCTTTAGACTGATATATATATATATATATATATAGATATATATATAGAGAAACACATATGTCATCGTCCTTTTTTTTTATATATACATTGCTTCAAAGTTAACTGATACGCTTAGAATTTGGCAGAAAACGTGTGACGTTACGGAATAACGTAATTTGGTAAACATTGATATTGAGGTACAATTTGAATTGGTTGATAGATGGTTGCTCTAAGTCCGGTGGCAAATATTTCATGAATTTACAGGACGATACAGTGCAATTTGAATTGTTGTGTCTGACAAACACATTTTGTGCAGCAGTCAAGAAAGGTTAAACACTCTGTTAGTTGTGAAAATTAAAAAGAAAATCAACATCCTGATAAAATACAAAATACAGGATACTCTGTATGATGTAAACGTGTGGGTTGTGTGCGTAGTTAGTCGGACAAACCTTGCAAACTGTATGCAAAATTTTACTCGAATACACCAAGTTCAACATTCTGTCGTCTGTGAAAAGTCATTAAAGAAAAATGATCCTGAGAATATACATATTATATGTATGTGACCCTCAATATAGGTTAAAAAATAAACAGGCGCAATATATTTCAAAAGGCCAAATTTAGCAATCTGTCGAAAAGAGAAAAAAATTACAAGATGCGAATTTTTAGTGTATGTACTAACACCAGGGACATTGTTTAAAAGTTGAAGCTTAAAAACTGTACATAATCCTACGAAATCATCCGTATAAACCTATACTAGTATACCAAGTGCGAGACGAACTGTCTAAAGGACACTGGTAAAACAATATGATCCCAGTATTTAGCCAAGGGTACACAATTTATTTAACATATATAATGATGTTCTATTTTTACTATACTATATATAAAAATATTAATTTTCGCGAACCATTTAGGTCACGGAAATTCCAAAATATGGCATCAGTAAGGAGAGTTGTACAAACAATGTAAATACACGGAACCCTATCCAAACTTGCTTTAACTAATAGTATTCATCTTTTTCTATTTTATATGTACTAACAACATTCCATTTTTCTATAATTTCGATTAAAAAATTCCAAAATCTGAGTTAAAACAGGTCGAATGCCCCAAATAAACGTTGTCTGATTGGTTGAAGTACTGTGGCGTCGATGATAAGCATAGAAAGCCTCGATGTAAAGCACAAGCCTCGATGTAAAGCACACGCTTCACAGGAATAAGGAGAGTTTTACAAATAATGGGAATACACAGATCCTCCATCCTATTTATGTTTTGCTGAAAATGTTGCAGTGTTCATCATTTCTGTTTTGATTCTGCTAACAACATTCCATTTTTTTCTATAATTCCGATTTAAAGATGTGGAAACCCGTAATAAAAATAGATGGCCCCAATGATTTAAAAGCAACGCAAAAAAATTCCGTTAATATAAACATGTTGAACTTCGACCCTGAGTTAATAAACCGATTCACAATAAAGATCTCCTTGCGCTCAAATGTAATTCTTAGTGAAGTATACGGGTAAATTCGTTTACAGAAATTTATACACACTTTTATCATTAATATATTACCAGGCTTTTGCATATTAACGTTTTTTTATGTTCAACTTTATTCAAATTCAATTCTATACATTTTTTTTACGTAAAGCAATAGGAGTACGAATATTATTTCGCGCCAATTTAACCAGCATCACCAGACACCACCACCATCAAAATTATTGACCGTTATCTTTGTGAAATTTCAGTTATATAGTTTATTAATTAGAGAAATTTTGGTAAGTATTACTTATTAATGTTAAGGTTCTACTGATGTGTTTCTCTAGACCTTTTGACGGTCAGTTTTATCCCATTTATCTCAATATTATCCCCGATGACAGAAATGTCAACCCGACCTATTCGTGTCAAAAGTGAAAATCGATCTATTTGATAAACTAATTTCTTCATAAACTGTGCATGCATTATTTCTGTATTATTTGATAACCAATCACATTCACGTTGCATGTTTGCATGATAATGGGTTATGTATTAGTGGATTGTAAGGGCGATGCAACATGTGAGGTCTGCGCGATCACGTGACATTATTATTTGTAAACAAACATGCTCCCCGTGTAACACGTGTCTGAATTATCCTTTCAAAGTGTTATGAATCTTTCAATCACTATTTTATGATATATTTTTCTGTTTTTAGGATTGCATATCAGTAGTCAAAGTGAATTAGACATAGTTCTGAGTATTGTGGGTTTTTTTTTTTTTTTAAATTAGTGGGTAAGTCTACATAACTTCATAAGTCATTATTTAACTGAAGTCTAATAAGATGACTCAACTTTCCCTCTTATTCTCCCTCTATTTTTGAAACCTGCATACCAAATGACAGGGCATTTGCTCCCCTTGAACACTATTTGGCCCCTTCCCTGTCATTTCCCTTTAAATTAGTTCTATAGTCGCCGTCAGCTGAAATTCGTAGCGGTTATCGGTAAAAATAATCTAAACTATCAATCGCGTTCACTCGAGATATAGTTTTTCACATTCCATTCATAAATCGCAAAAAGAAAACCCACTACTGACCTACCTTTTAAGTGATCACACTGTAATAATCCTGACCTTCACATTTTCCAGAATATTTTCCATTGTAATTCCGCCATCTTCGTTTCTATGAGGATCATTTGTTTACATATGACATTCGTCACTGTACGCAGTTTCCTGAAATGTTCCTTTCATTCATGTGATAAGGTTTCCCGCGCTTTATGCAAATTTTATGAAATTGAACTCCACGGAAACACTTCCGGTAAAAACAATGGCTGATTCCACCATTCAAAATCGTCTATGAAAAAGTGAAGGTCAGGATTATTACAGTGCGATCACTTAAGGTAACACGATACCGAATGGCATATCTCCCGATTTCCAAATTTTTTGGCACACGTGTTCTTTAAATCGAGTTACATTGGAATATGTAATAAAAAATGGGGGTCACCATTTTTGTTTTCTTGGTATTTTCACAAGAAAACGTCAATTTTGGCGACAAATTTACTTAGGTATATAAGGGAAATGCCTATTTTTCGGCTTACTTTTATAGATTTGCCAATGAATGGCTATGTTCTTATATACGGAGAACAACAAAAAACTAACATAATATCCAGGATTGCAAGCTGAATGCATACACGTATAGAAAATCATATGTCACCATCCTTGTTTTTGAGATAAATGGCTTCAAAGTTGATGGATACCCTTAGAATTTGACCGAAAACGTGTGACGTTCTTGAATACAGAAGGTAACGTGATTCCTACTCAGAGATATGGAAAATAAAATATGTGTCGGGATCTGAATGGTGTTTATTTTATTTTCATTTCCCGTGTGGGGTTTCGTAAATTCCCTAGTAATGTAATATAAAATTCTACTGATACTTATTTCGTCCTGCACATTGAAATGTCACTCACATGAATTAACATTAATCTCGTCTGATTTTCACACCAAACGAGCATAATATACTTGAAACTTGCTTGAACTGGTAGATTCCACGTGAATCTTATGATAATAATTCATGAATAAATCACCGGAATTTGGTACACGTTAAATTTACGTAAATTTTTAAAATAAGATTATTCCAATAATATCTTTATTCTGAGATTTAATTAAAATCATGAAAAAACCTTCATATTTTTGTAAAGTACACGTGAAAATAATATGAAATTTTTACGTGTGATTCAGTGAATTACTGAGTTTTTTTTAACTCCATCAATGTCATCAATGGTGGTATCATTGCTTCACCCATGTAGATATAGAGTATACTTTAAAAATTTGATTCAGTTAACAGTTGCTCGGTTTTTGATGGTCGTTAAATGTTCAGTGGCAAATAGTTCATGCATTTTCGGGACGATACATTACAATTTTGAAAACAGTTGTTTATAAAAGACACATTTGATGCACCAGTCAAAAAAGGTTTAACATTCTGTTTGTTGTGAAATCTATGAGAGAAAATAATGATCCTGAAAAAATACATTCTAAAAAATGAAATAACAAACTCAAAGAAAAATTCAAAACTTATATTCTTGACTTTCTACGTACATTCGTATAGTGTACTCTGCGTGGTGTAAATTTTTATGTGCGAGTTGGTTGCTTAGCAAGTTGGACAAACATTGTAAAATGTATGCAAAATTTCACAAAGTTCAACAGTGTGTCATTTTCGTAAGTGGGGGCCCACTGACTGCCTAAGATGGGGCCCGTTCAAGTCACGCTTCAATTATTCCCTATATAAGCAACCAAATTTTTCCCCAAAAAAGGGGGGCGGGCTCCCTGGGCCCTCTCCCTAAATCCGCCTCTGCCAGACGATATGTCACATTGTGCACCTTTAATATGAACACTACGAAGTACGGGATTGACGATCAACCGGACATGGGTGAAACTATACGATGATACGTGCTCTACTAGGATTTTGGTGACAAAACATATTTTTGATTATCATCAATATGCAGTTCATATAATGGAAAGGTAATTTGGAGATCTAAAATGAAGCAGCAATGTAAGCAAGCTGACATTTCCGTCATTTTGTCTTTGATGGAAAGTTGATTAATTGGCAATTTTACCTCACTGCCTTATTTCATTATGGTTTGAATTTTCTCCAGAAGAACAAAAGTTATAAGACTTAAACAAATATGTACTAAGAGACTGAAATGTTACTGTGATAATTATACTCCACATACTTATTTAAACTCTCCAATTTAGGGGCCTAACGTTCACTAAACTGGCTACAAATATACTTTTTCTTTGTACTTGTACGTTTACAAATAAAGTCTCATGTTACCCAACTTCCATAATGAGCAAGCAGTAACGTAGATAAGTCTTTGTGCGTAAATGTTCGTAAAACTTTGTCGATTTCTTTGAAAAAAATAAGAGTCAATGATCTAAATTTTAACAACTAAAGTTTCAAGTGACGGTTGTAAATTGTAGGATTGATTGCTGGTTGCTTAAAGTCCAGTGGCAAATATTTTATGCATGTTCAGGACGAGAACAAGTTTACAATAAATAATACATCCTACACAGCCAAATGGACGCCCCACTTTGGAAGCATTTTACTGCCGGTCGGAAAAAGACCAAGAGACCATATTTCTATCTCTAGTCACCCTTGGGTGTAAATTGTAGGATATACACAAATATAAAAATTATGTAAATTGTCAGAAATATAAAATGTACATCTATATATAAATAGTATATTTATCCACACAAAGAAATACATACAGTTCTTTTTTTCACATGTATATAGATCTACATGAACGTTGCATACTTGTTCTAAAAACTCCTTTTAAGACTGTGAAACTCCTCGGGCTTTTCCCGACGCCTAGTATGTGAGCAATATGCCGCTCAGGACCTAAAAAGGCAACTATGTTAGTTCTCTTCCAGTCGTTTTGTCTCCGAACTTGTACATGTATATTATTTCCAACTTTAATCACTAAAAAAAAACAAAAAAAACACTCCCACCGAATACCCATGCAAGCGTAAATTAACACAAATATAAAATCTAAATGATTTCAAGAATTAGCTATTTCAGTCTCTTTCTGTCGTTTGAATAATAATTAGTCAGTCGTTTGCTTGTAAATTTCGAGAGAAAAATTTGTAATGAAACCAGTCTGATTAGAGCCAGTCCCGACTATCAACTTGCGTTTATAGGCGCAAGTGGATACTTGGGGCTGGCTTTAATCAAACTGTAACGGGACCTGTAGCATTGGTTTAAAGGATTACAAATCTAGCACTTTATTTTTAAAATGTTTACGAAACTATATCGGATTTACTCTGTACAAACCAATGAATTTCAGAGACTGTTTACACTGGAACACAGAGAAAGTTATACGGCAAAATTACCAAATTAAACCCTGTTTTTACATTCGATACTAACAAACTATTGTCTATATGAGTTTCAAAGTCTGTTTGTATTGTGCTTTTTTGTCTTATTTTATCCATATTCTCATCCAAATAAATTTCCTTTTTCCATTTTGCCCGAGCGGTGTTTTAAACGACCATTTTAACACGAATTAATAGATGTACAATTGCCGGTGTTTTTACACGTAATACCAAGTTTCTATAGATTAGATTCCTAGTTTCAAAACAAAAAAGGGGGCGATACGGCGTGCATGAAGAATAAGTATTTATTGCAAAAATAAACCAAGAATATTAAAATAGAGTAATACATGTAAAACACAGTCTATTATGCATCGGAACATATATAGATAAATCGTGCTTAATTAAATTTCAAAGAAACAGAATATTTAAAAGTAAAGTAATACATTTTTAAAGATTAACAATGAGTAGTAGAATTGCCGGAAAACGATAAAGCAAATTAGTTAACCGTTATATATTGCATCAAAACTCTCTGCACTCTGCATCTATAATAAGTTTCCGTTAAAAATGTCACATAGTATTATTTTTAATTCACTTTGTGATTGCAAAACCTGCTGCATTGGCTTGTATGTTTGAACGTTATTCGATAACGTCAGGAACGGTAACTCATGGCGTAACGTCATTCGGTATCGTGTTACCTTAAAAGGTAGGTCAGTAGTGGTTTATCTTTTTGCGATTTATGAATGGAATGTGAAAAACTATATCTTGAGTGAACGCGATTGATAGTTTAGATTATTTTTACCGATAACCGCTACGAATTTCAGCTGACGGCGACTATAGATTACTCTGACGTCCAACGGCTGTTTTGCCAGACAAGCTGGGGCTGTGGGACGTCAGAGCTCGTCCCATATCAAAAAGTGGATATTTGCCCACCCAAAATAGATTCGCTGCTTCGTCGCTTCTGATGCCGACTGACGGCCATGGAATTATATAAATCGGGCACCAATCTGTTCATTTTTCATTTATCTCTTCATTTATGTAAGTTTCACCTACCTGCCAACCTTTATTTTTCCATATTTTAACAGTTTTCACAGTGACCCATCGATTTCGGCATTTTGACTTTCACTTTCAAATGGACGTCAAGTTACGAGAGAGTTCGTGGTCTCGAGACTCAAAATATGCAAATATTTATATTTTTTCACCTCCTTTATAGGAGATCGAGGTTTAACATTTAGTAGCCGACCAATATTCATGGTCATTTGAATAAATCAACACTGTTTTCTCGTGGTCACGTGATTATCTTTGAAAATGAAAGGCAAAATGCCGAAATCGTTGGGTCACTGTGAAAACTATTAAAATATGGAAAAATAAAGGTTGGCAGGTAGGTGAAACTTACATAAATGAAGAGATAAATGAAAAATGAACAGATTGGTGCCCGATTTATATAACTTCATGGCCGTCAGTCGGCATCAGAACGCTTCATCTATATTGGGTGGGCAAATATCCACTTTTTGATATGGGACGAGCTCTGACGTCCCACGGCCCCAGCTTGTCTGGCAAAACAGCCGTTGGACGTCACAGTAATCTCTGACTACTTTTAAATTTGCTCAAAAGTCATAGTCCATTTACAGTAACGGCTGATTTGTGATTTTACCATCTTAACTGCAATTTTCATATTGAACACATTTGACCATTCAGTATGAGTTCCCATGTATTTTTGTCTTATATGAAGGAGGTTTTAGGTCATGTTTTCCTAAACACCTTATTTCTATTTGTCTGTCTGGATTGTTAAAACCACAAAATCAAATATCGATGAATATGCAAGTTTTTAACAATCCAGGAGAATTGACATCCACGAAAAATATAGGAATCCACAGTAAGATTTAGGTTTTGGTAAATTTTGGAAATGACATTAGAGAGTTATAAAACTTTATTCTTTGAATATGTTTCAAGCATATTACATGCATGCTCAGCACCGCTTTTTATCAGGAATTTTATAATTTATGTCTTAAAATTCAGGTTTTTTCCATTATAAAAATAGGTGGATTTTCAAGTTAATGAGAAAAATGCTTTGTTCACTAATTCAGCAATGCTTTAACTGTTGTGAATGTGAGCTCCCTTCGGCTATTATTAGAATCTAGATTTACATCATTCATTTTCAATGTAAGAGTTCTCCTTTCATTCAAAAGGTAAATTTCCATGTTTGCTGGTCACTTGACTAGAAACTGCATTCAGTGATATTGTTTGTCTCAATTTACGCCTGAATTTCAGATTTTTCCGAATTACCAATCACTAAAATAAATGTTATTTAATACGTATTAAATACATGAAGCATTGTATGTAACTACCATATTCATGTTTTTATTTGACATTATGAAAGTACTATTGAGATCCAGGATTCTGACTTGAATAAACAGTGTTTGTAACACACAGGGTTTTATCCGTTTCTTTCCCTTCCCTTAAAAGTATCTTTCAGTTTGAAACTACCTGACAATCATACTGAGTTCACACCTAATTTGAATTGGATTGACATTAACTAATTTGAATTAGTTTAATTCACATTTGAAACGGTTTACATTAACAAACACATAGTTCAAATGCGAATCGAATGCAAGTGAATTGTTTGTCTATCTATGGTCAACATGTTGGGGTATGACTATACCACTTTTACCAATTTTAAGAAACATTGTTTAATTTTATTTATGGAAGCTTACTTTTCATTTATATAAATTTAAGATTAATATTTCTGAGGTTATGGATTGTCTCTACTTATAAAGGGGGAGGATTCCAAGTTATTTAATATATTTAATTAAATTGTATTCAGGCGCATAGCTCCCTATATGCCAACACGCAACTGCGTGCATATCAATTCAGCATGCAAAAAAAAATGTCAAAATAAAAATTTATAGCATTTGGCATGCAAAAAAGAATGTCAAAATAAAAATTTATAGCATTCGGTATGCAAAAAAAAAAAATGTCAAAATAAAAATTTAAAGGAAACACAAATATGTTGTTTATAATAAAAAAATCATTTGAAAATTGTATGTTTTTCGAATATCATAAATACAGTTGTGAAAATGAATAATCAGTCCCTTGCTTTAATGAAAATGAAAAATCTTGCTTCACTAGTGCAGAAAATGAATAATTTGTCCTCTTAGATTACAAAAATAAATAACCGATCAAAAACAAATCCTCCTGCCCCCTCCCCCAGAATATCAAATGGTCGACCCCTAAGTCTATATATAGGATTTTTTTTTCTGCGACAAGTGCCTCAAACCATGTATTAAGATTTTTGGATAAAGGACCACAATAGGTAAAAGTCCAATTTAATATTAAATGTTTGAAGTTCTTAGACTACATTCATTCTGTGTCAGAAACCTATTCTGTTTTGACTATTTGATCACAATCCAAATTCAGAGCTGTATCAGGCTTTAATGTTGTGTCCATACTTGCCCCAACTGTTCAGGGTTCGGCCTCTGCTGTAGTATCAAGCTGCGCCCTGTGGAGCATCTGGTTTATTTGAAGGGTTGATGTTCCCGACCTGTTTATTAGTGGAATTGTGAATCAGGCCATTTCTCTTCTCAATTGTATTAATGTATACTTTTCATGTTGGGACAGTTTCCCTCATTTTTGAAGGCTGTATGGTTGCCTATAATTGCTTTGTCATTTGAACATTTGTGGGTAGTTGTCTGATTGGCAATCTTATTACATATTCAAATTTTTATACGTATCCATCCTTCAGAAAAGTTCCAAATGTAATGAATCCCCTCCAGGCTTGCCTTTATCTTCATTGGAACAATTTTTGGGATACGATTGCTTTCAAGCAATCTGTAGACTTATACTGGTGGCTCAGAGCATTGCCCTCACGTCAATCGTTTTATTCTAAACATTAAGGAACATCTCAGATTCTTATGATTGTCTTGCTTTAAAAGGTAAGAACAAACAAAGGGATTGAACTTTAACAACTTTCCTATAATGTTCTTTTCATAATCTTCATGTTTGATAATTCCCTTGACTTATATGCGTGCTTTTAACAACAAGGAAAATCAGAATTACGCAGTATTTATATTTAGTGTTTTTCTAAATTTAGAAACACGTTAGAGGGAATTCCCAGTTTGATAAAATGCGAGAGTTCTCTGAATTCCGATAAATCTATTTCTGTCATATAAGAACTGAAGTGGAGTTTTTTCTTATATTTTACCTTTATGAAACTGATATTTGATATTGTACTTCCATAAAGAAATAGAGAACTATCTAGATCGTTTAATAAACATTTAATATACGTTCTTGGTCCAGGTTTTTTTTGGAAATTATGCGCATGCGTATAGTTTTCTTGACTTCGAGGGGTTTTCGATTGAATGGTTGCTCTGGATTCCCCACTCAATTAATTAATTTTAAACTCATGGGATCTTTTCTATGTATGTCTGCTATTGAAGGTTATTATTGTTGCATAATTTTAAATCATATGCATCATTTAAATTAAAATAAATATAGTCCACATCGTAGAACACCCCTTCAGGCGAAATGGAGTCTTCCATATTATTGTTTCGAGTTGTCTCCCTTCTGGAAGTAACTTCCGTGAATTCTGAATTAAAACAATACGTCGAGTATTAGCTCGTTCTGTCAATAAAGTGTATTATATTAAAAATGATCGAAATTTAAACCGATAAATGTGTACGGAAAGGAGTCATGATCACTGACCGAAAGGAAATTAAATATTTAAAGAGTTAGGAATGGGGTTCCTCCTAGAATTAACGTAGGAAAATAGGTGATAAGATACGAAGTGAAATACCTTCTCTCACTCTGAGTCTCAGTGACTGCTGTGGAAAGTAAACTTGGAATTGATAGTACAAAAATAAAACACAATAGGCCGAATTGCATTGTTCATACACTTTTATCCGGGATTGACTATTTTGTAACTATTTTACATGTGCAGTTGAATTAGTTTTGAAAATAATATTATCCAGCTACATGTATACCGGTACATGTACATGTGTCAACGAAACAACGGCAATCGTATCCCTCAGAGCAATCTGCTCTTTGATTTTTTTGGGGGAGGGTTCCAAACCTGTTGTTTATAAGTTGCAAATCAGGCCATTACATTAATTGTTGCTTACTTAACATGTCTAGACTGTTTTTTTCTCACTTATTAGGCTTAAATTAAAATATTGTTCGTTTGCCCTTTACCGACCGACCCTATCAATTCGTTCCGCCTGAAAATCTTTTATTTGTATTTACCAGCAAGATTTTATTTTATTTTATTTTTTCGTTCCTACCAAAAATCTTATATGTGTATTTCCCGCTCAAAACTTTTTTACAGGAATCCTCGGGTTTTATCTTTACGTATAAGGTCCAGTCCGTTTGGTATCACCTGAGCGTTTGACATGAACACTTGCATTTGAAGTTTCAAAGCATTTGTTTGAAATCAATGTTGAACGCTTTCTGAAATCATGATATGAAGTACGTTACTCTGTACCTTTAAACTTAAAGAGCAGGGTTCATTTACAAAAAATTTCGTTTGATACAAAAGTATTTACGTGTGTACAAACTAATTTGTAAACGGACGTTGTATTCTATGTAGGGATGGCCTTTTGTGATCCGCATATCAGAATGATTATGTTAACGATGCCGCTAAATTATTTATATCTGACATGCACCAAAAGTGACAAAACCCTGTAAAGTGGAGAATATCTGGCAGTAAAATCGCCAAGTTTTCCATACAGATCATTTATAAATGTGATGCAAAATACGTGACAATTGAGTTTTAAGTCTTATAGCATTTTTATTGGAAAAAAAGGCACACACGAAATTTGTAACACTCTAGGGACTTTTTCTACTAGTAATTTATGTCTGCCCGGACATTATCTTACCAGTACAAAGTTATCTCTTATATATTTTTTTTTCAAAACCAATAGTCCCAGCGGAAAACTTATTTGCAAAAACAAACGGACAAAAAAAAGACATTATGCAGATTTTGTATCTATAAAATAAAATATTTTACCTACCTGCCTACCCATGACAAATAATATACCGAGCCAAGTTATTTTTTTGGGGAAAAAAATAAAATATTTTACCTACCTACCTACCCTGTTTCAAAACATAGGGTCGGAAAAGGGCAAACAAACAATATTTTAATTTAGGCCATAAGGTTGTATGGTTGCCTATAATCACTTTGTTATTTTAACCTCTGGAAAGCTGTCTCATTGGAAATTATACCACATATATACAGATTTTTATATGGATTGTAGACCTGAAAAAGATTTTCAAAGTTGAATATGCTGCAAACTTCAAACAACCTACTACTTATTTACCATGTATGTCTATCATGAAACTTTTGATCAGAACTATATATAAGTGATTTCACCATTTCTTCATATGTGTACCACTATCAATCAAAAGAACAAATGCAAATTATTTTTTTAATATTTGCATATGGTTTCCTTTAATTTCTCACATCTATTTTATTTGAATTTAGGGAAATAAGTATAATGTATATAAACAAATCTCATGTCGATATATAACATGTACAACAATCAAACATCAACCCACACCAAACTGGCTGTAGTTGAAAAACATCAAAAGGGAAAATACACTGAAATTTGGAGAATTTATATTATCACATATACATGTACATGCATTTGAAATATATTTAAAATATTTTTTTCAAATTTTTTAGTTTTAGGTTCCACCTAGCTACCATATTAGAAAACTGGGATTTATACGCTAGTCTATTAGAGGGATATTTCCGTTGGCGAATCCAGAAATTTTCATAAGTGCGGGCCCACTGACCGCCTAAGAGAGGGCCCACTCTGATCATGCTCCAGTGGTCCTCTAAATAATCAACCATATTTTTCCAGACAAGGGGGGGGGCTCTTAATTCACCTTTGATTTCATTGGTTGTAATTTTTATTTTATCATGAATTAGATTTGAACAGGACTTGGGGAATGAAGGTAAAGACCGAATGTCAGTTTTAGTCTTATATATGTACTTTAATTTTAGTCTTACATGTATTTATGTGTACATACTTCACTGATTCAGTGGCGATGGTGAATAGCTATATATAGACACTGACAAGTCTTGGATAACATTTTATAGTTTTGAATGTTTCTTCATCAGTTGACTAAAATTAGGTGGAGGTATGTTTTTATTTCCAACAGAGGGGCACTCATGCTCAACCTATATCAGTTTGTGCATGAAGCGATTGATAGTTGCCAGACACTGAATGATTATACCACAAATTTGTGAAAGTTTTAACCTATGCATATATACTTTAAATACGATAAAAAAAAAATCATGTCTTTTTCAGGACTTCTGATCCAACCATGTAGAATGGCATGTTATTGAGATATGATTCTGGTTGATGGATGTTCATGAAGGACCTGTAGTACAAAGTATATCACTGGATTGAGCTCTCTGTCAAAGTGTATTATTAAAGTGCTTTGCTTTGAGCTCGGTTCATTGTTATGCAATTCATTCTTTGTGAAATAAAGATTTTACAGACAACTCTCATGTACAAGGATGTCTCCAAGTATTATCATTTCTATGTACAATGTAAGTAACAGGGAGATAAAAGCATTTTATTTTTTGTTTGAACCAAACATTATTTGTCCATTGACCAAATTTGTTTTGCTTTCACCAGCTTTGAAGGAGATATTATCAAAGAATTGATAGAAAACAGCACAGAAGCTTACTTTCTAGCTCATCAGGCCCAAGCATCATGTTAGGCATTGTCATTACTAAAAACCAATAAATTTCTTCTAATCTGAGGATCAATTCAACATTTTAAAGTGTTTTACTAATGATACTGACAAGCCACCACAAAGATATACTGAGTGCCAATGAAAACGCAACACTTTTGTTTTTCAAAAAAGTCTGATAATTTTTATTTATTTTATATTACAACTTTGTAAAGTTGGTTGAAAATGACTTTAAAGACAATTGTCGACAACTTTACGGTTGGGTGATTTTTGGAACAAATGCGAAGTAAGGGTTATTTTGAACGGACATAAACCGAGTTAACCGCTTTTCAATATACGCACCATTTTCACGATTTTGTCATTTAAAGCTTGGCTAATGTCATGAATTTTCCCGCCCTTATTGTAAGGAAACTGCAATAAACATCTGAGTAAATGCCAGGACTTTCTGACAACCAGCGACATGCAGTTTCCGGCATGATCCAATGAAGCCTTTCACAGCATACAATTTCGAGAAGACTGTAGCCTCTACAATAACCCAAATCATCCACAAATTCATCAAAAATGGATCAGTTTATAATGATAAGCCACATCCCGGGGTTCAAAAAGCAAGAAACGCTCAGCAAAACCGATACATTTGGTCTTTAACATATCCGATATCGACTCTGATGGATGTCCAAAGGTCACGAGAGTTCAATGGTGGTCACGGTAGGTCCTCTGGAGCAATTTCAGTAAAGCACCATTTGCGCAGAAATTCAACAGTTAAAGAGCACCACAGCCGACATCTTAACGGCCGTCTTCTGTAGACCAAAAATCATTCATTATATACCAAAAATCGTCAGTGGTGGTTACATAGTCGTTTGGCACCCGCCTTGGCCAAAAGTCATGCGTTTTGCCAGATTTAGGTCCGATAGAGCAAATTTTGCATCAGATTTGACATGGTTTAGACGATGAAAACCACCACCAATATCAAAAAGTCAGCTTGAGTTTGCTTTGCGGGACAAGTGGAATAACATTCCTCGAGATCACATTAAACGTCCGGGATGATCAATTCGACGGCGCTGTCGAGATTGCGCTGCACATCAGGGTTGCAACATTTTTTGTTAGGACTGTGATTTGATGATTCGACATTGGATGTTTCGTTTATCTATTGCGCCCGAAAGATGACAATAAAACATTTTTGTTTGATATCGATCTATTGTTAGAATTGTTAATTTTCAAGAACAATTCATTTTGAAAGATCATGATTTCCAATATAAATTTTATTTTTGAAAAACCAAGTGTTGTGTTTTCATTGGCACTCAGTATATATAAATAGAACCATACAAATAGTTAGCAAATACATATAAAAAAAGATGTGATATGATTGCCAATGAGACAATTCTCCACAACAGACCAAAATGACATAGAAATTAACAATTACAGGTCGCCACACAACCTTCAACAATGAGCAAAGCTAATGCAGCATAGTCGGCTATAAAAGGTCTCAAAATGACAATGTGAAACAATTCAAAGGAGAAAAATAACAGGCTTATTTATGTACAAAAAATAAAGAAAAAACGAATATGTAACGCATAAACAAACGAAAACCACTGAATTACAGGCTCCTTATAGAATGAAATTCAAAACAGTGTAGCTGTGGCCATTGATTGACACATTAAAATCATCCATTGACTGGGACAATTTAGGTGAACGTTTGTCTGTAACGACCACTGTTCAC
The DNA here is from genome assembly GCA_019925275.1 of Mytilus edulis. Classification (NCBI taxonomy): domain Eukaryota; kingdom Metazoa; phylum Mollusca; class Bivalvia; order Mytilida; family Mytilidae; genus Mytilus; species Mytilus edulis. The sequence continues at coordinate 82,084,522 of CM034355.1, forward strand.
GACGTACCTACGATAGACATTTAAACTGTGGGATCACCAAAGGTTTCTTAACGCCTTTAATTATAAAATAATTTGAAAAATTAATCAGGAATAACCTTTGTGTTTTGATTTATATAATTGATATAAATCAAAATATCGTGTTATTTCTGATTAATTTTTCGAATTACTTTATTTAGGTGTTGAGAACCTTTGGTGACCCCATAGTTTAAGTGTCTTAAAAAGTACATAGTGAGCATTGGTCGTTACATACAAACGTTCACCTAAATTGTCCCAGTCAATGGATGATTTTAATGTGTCAATCAATGGCCACAGCTACACTGTTTTGAATTTCATTCTATCATGTTCTCAGATATCATCTCCCAATTTAAAAAAATCACGAAAAATTGAACCTATTATGTGTTGCTCTCCTAGCTATAAAATGTATCCAAAATCAAAGATGTGGAACATATTCTATCATAATCATTTGGTAACTAATGCAATTAGTGTCTCTTCCATGCCTGTCTTGAACATAAAAACTAAACTAAATATAAAATAAACAATACTCCTAATGCTCCGGTTGGTTGTCATCGTGCAACACAGTTAATAACACATATAGGAAAATCATAGAACTACATTTATCATAAAACTACATTTATCATAAAACACTGTCAAACATTCAAACATACTATCCACACTCATCTGTGTCCACACTTGTATAAATTATAATAAATCATTTGGTGACAAAATATCTTTTTGTATAAGCAGTTCATAGTATTAGTGGGATGTTAATTGGGAGATCTTAGATATATATGTACGTCATTCAGTCTTTGATGGAAAGTTGTGTAATTAGCAATCATATCACATCTCCTTATGTCATAATGGTTTGATTTTAATCAAGACAAATAAATACGTTCTAGGAAATTGAACTTTGTTGCTGTTATAGCTTAAATCTGACTATTGTTGTGAACATGTGATTTTATAATTTGATAGATTTCATACTTGCAATACTAAATATACTTATTATCTTTCATATTCAAGAGACCAACGAATCTTTACTAAAACTATACTGTAACAGATTAGCAGTAAAATATATTTCCATTCTCTATGTTGTTGTCCATCCTGCATTAGTCACGTGTTATCTATGTGTCTTTGGTTTTGATTGTCGTTAATTTGCCAGTTGCTGTGTATATTCAACATTTCTATTTATTTAAATAAAGCAATAGCAACCCTTTTGATTTACATCACTTGTATATTTGTAAGAAAACTCCTTATAAGAGATTGTGAATACTCTCGGGCTTTTTCTGACGCCTATGTGACCAAGATGCCCCCCACAAAAAGGCAACTTTGCTAATTGTTTGTGGGTCGTTTTGTCTCCCCACATTGTGAAAAGGTGCGTTTTTAACCAGCTGTTCCTTGCCTGTTCATAATGTCTAACTCAAAACACCAAAAAGTCCCGTTATTGATTTATTCATGCCAAGAAATCCTCGCTAAAAAATCAGGTCGACCTCCTACGGCACCCATTAGTATCAGAACCGTTTAGAACACAGCCATATAATAAATGGTCAATATCAATCATCCATGTAATTTCAACGGAGGCAATTTCTTGGCATGGAAGAAAGGTAGAAAGACCATTCACAAATTTGTTTTACGTTCGTTTTTCTCTTTTAATTAAATAAAAATAATAATAAACCTTTCAAATGTAGAGTTAATAAGATAAAAATATTCCCTGTGGAAACCCCCCCCCCCCCCCCCCCCTTTATGTGCTCTCTATTTTCAACCCTCGAATTAAGCTTTCCATTCTAATTAAAATTAAAACCTTGCTTTCTAACCAATCTGTTCATGTACCGAACCGGCAACTTTCTTTATTTAATACGAAATTCTACAGTGCCGTTATACACATGCATGTTGTTTGCTTGGAGTATACGCCCGAATAAAAGAAATAGCCTAACTCCAAGATACTATATTCCTGCATCACGTGATTTTTACCACGTGAAGCTTACACTAGAAGAAATACCGAATATGGAAAGTGAAACTACTATTCAAAACATAAAGTCCGAAGGCACAATAAGAAAAAGAAGGTTTTTTTGGCAAAGGGTGCCAGGGTAATTCTCTCTGTGTTCAAAATATACATGAAATATTTGCCACTGCCCTTTTTTTTGTTCTATGAATTCTAAGTCTGAAATTTCTATCTGTTACGGGAGAAAGGTAGAAAGACCATTCACAATTTTTTTTACGTTCGTTTTTCTCTTTTAATTAAATAAAAATAATAATAAACCTTTCAAATGTAGCGTTCATAAGATAAAAATATTCCCTGTGGAACACCCCCCCCCCCCCCTTTATTTGCTCTCTATTTTCAACCCTCGAATTAAGCTTTCCTATCTAATTATAATCAAATCCTTGCTTTCTTACCAATCTGTTCATGTACCGGACCGGCAACTTTCTTTATTTAATACGAAAATCTACAGTGCCGTTATACACATGCATGTTGTTTGCTTGGAGTATACGCCCGAATAAAAGAAATAGCCTAACCCTAACCCTATCTCCAAGATACTATATTCCTGCATCACGTGAGTTTTACCACGTGAAGCTTACACTAGAATAAATACCAAATATGGAAAGTGAAACTTCTATTTAAAGTCCGAAGGCACAATAAGAAAAAGAAGGTTTTATTGGCAAAGAGTAACGGGGTAATTCTCTCTGTGTTCAAAATATACATGAAATATTTGCCACTGCCCCTTTTTTGTTCTATGATTTTTAAGCCTGAGTTTTCTATCTGTTACTGTTGTACTGCGGACGAGCGGGTGGGCTGTTCCAATCGTTTCCGTTCGATAATCTACGAACCTTTCATCCAAAGGTTTTCAAATTGTAATATGTTGTTACAAAAAATGTACTTATGACAAAATGGTGGTAGATTTCGATATCAACTATTAACATTTACACCATTCAGCAACAATATTATACAAATTTAAAATAATTAAATGTTAATCTTGATAAGAAAATGTTTTAAATATTTGGAGCCTTCGATTGGAACAAATACATGAACTGCATGGGAATATTTCTTGAGATCATTTATTTTTTTATATCTTTAAATTGGATAAAGTCAAGATTGGAAAACAAAAAGGACAAAGATTTTCTGTTACTATTCTGAATTGAATAAATGTTTTCATATATACATGCATAATCAGATTAATATAGTAGAAGGAAGATTATGGAAATTGATGTATTTTTTTTTTTCCTTTAATGTTGGTCATTTTTAATCTTGTTGAAACACGAAATACAGCGATTATATCCAATTTAATGTGGTACCCAACACTTTCACTAAAATTAATTTGGCTCCTTTAATTTTCATAAAATTTTGAGAAAGTACTTTCTTTGACCCTTTTAAAAAGCTATAAAAATTTCAACAAAATTGAACCAACCATTTTATCAGAAAAAATTACACTGGTTATATAGCAGTTTGAGAAAAACTAATTTTGATCATTGAAAAGCTTAATATTCCATCAACATCACAACATCATTAAAACGTTTAGCTGATTTTACAGAGTTATCTCCCTGTAGTGGTAGGTACCACCTTAAAGGTTAAATTATTTGTTTTGCATCAAATTTATTAAATCTGCTATATATCAGAAGCGGGGAAACGAGAATGCATGTTTTATATACAAAAGATAATTGTTTTAAAATACTTTTACTGTATATAATTTCAACATATTTCTAGATAATAAGCTTGTAAACGTGTACATTCTACCAAGGAATTGTATATTTAAAAGGAATGGAAACGCGGCCGACTTCAAAGAAAATATCATGATGCATCTCTTGCTTTGACCGGGTGTTAATTACACCCCATCGCTCTAACTGGCTCATTACTTATCTGGTAGAAGTTATCGAACGTGGTCATTTAATCTGACACTAGTTATCTAACTTGACAATGATATTTTTTCCTTCTTAGGCATGTTTCTGTAATAAAAAATAATGACTAAAACATCATTCTAAGGGGCATTCTGTTTCAATTTGCTTGGCGTAAAATAAATCATATTATTGTTATTTTTGAAGATAATTCGAAATACACATTCTATTGTAGAGTAACGGTACTTACATTGTGTAGTACGAACGTGGTAAAGTAGCTAAGTGATAAAATAAATTAATCCAAGAAAAAAAAATATAACAATACAACCACATGCAAAGTTAGTAATAAAAAACTTATTATTCAATTTTTTTTTATCGTATTATTTCATGAAGGTATGTCATAATCAGATGATATCGGACATTTTACGAGTGTTAAAAAGTGTTCATGCAAAATAAAGAACATTTTAAAAATGTAACTAAATGACTGTTAAAGAAAGAAGTTAATAAATTATTATGAAGGAAGGAACATTTTAACAACTGCAGTATATTATCTAGATAAAAGAACTCAGATTACAGGTGTTATAATAAACAACGGCATGCAGGATGTTCCAATTTGCAGGTATATTAATATATCATGTATCAATGATAAGCTAATTTGTCTCTGGTCTTACATACTTTTAAGATGTTAAAAATTAATAATGTCGAGCTCACCTGTTAATTAATGCTAAATTATGCAGAGATGCAATAAATTTTCTAATTAGAAACAGTTCAAACTTTCCCACATTCGCATTTTATTTATTTAAACACCAAAGGAATACTTTTGCGGCCTATAGACTACTGCTCTGGGAGAAAAAGGAAGGAACAGTTTTGCTGTTTCGTATGGAAATTTGCGGCAACGCTTTATAATGGCAAACTGCATTCTAAACAACGATTTAGTATCTAAAGCAGCATTTGACAAAAAAACTTGAAATGCATAACATCGTACATGGTATATTAAGGCACAATAAATCCCAATCGTGTGTCTTTTATATATATCTTGTCTGTTATTTCAAACAAAATGGCGTCAATGTGAAATATAAACATGGGATTTTGAAAAATCATAGCTAATTCGTTTTTATCACCATTTTCATAAAACCAACACTATGCGATAGAAAAAAGACTAAGCTTTTAAATTATATGTCAATGTCACATCTATTTCAAGTAGTTATTTAACTTATACCAAAATACAAAGTGTCGATGTATTTGTTGACGCACAACTTCAAATTTTCAACATGTTTCGAAATAAAATCATATATATTGTACCAATTACATTTAGCATTCGTAATTTAGATCAAACTGTAGAAAAATATTCCTTCTTTAAAATGATATCTCATTTTCTCACTTTTTTCTTTCTACTTTCCAATATAATAAAGAAATCGTAGTGCACTCCCAGATTGATAGACATATTTTGACAGAATATTGAAACTCAAAACTGGAATTTCGAAAAATCGTAGAAAATTCTTAAAAGTTACAAGAAACTTCAAAAAGAGCCTAAGCGATAGAATAAGGTTTCAGCTTCATAATGATATCAACTGTTTGTTTTGCACTTCGCAGTTTTCAAGTTTTTAGAAAAAAATCAAAACACAGTATTTTTTGTTTAGTAATCCGGATGAAACTCCCTCAATTTTCAAGACCGAGGTCTATTCTAATGAGAATTTACTCAATACAATATTACAAACGTATGTTTGATGAGGCATTAAAATGATACCTAAGGCCTTACTTTTTGCTAGGAATAAAAGTTTATTCTTGATTTAGGGTTTCTCTCTCATTTATATCGTCTCAAGCAAGATGACCCCGTGAATTAAAAGACCGATTTATATGACAGGAAATGGAACTCCGTCATGATTTTTTATATTATTCATCATACTTCCGCCTGAGCCAGACATGGTTTATAACTCTGCGGGTGCGCTGTTGGTATCCCGATTGATCTCGAGCCGCGTTTCCATTCCTTTTAAATATACAATTCCTTGATTCTACTTTTAAATATGAAATGGTGTTTATCCTCAACAGAATTAAGATACATTTACAATGCTACTGTTCTAATTTCTTCTTTAATTTTCTAGCATGTAAACTCTTAAATTATTTGCCTTTTTCAAAGTATTAACTCATTTTCATGAATACAAACTGCATGTTTAATTATAGAAATAATCCCGATGTCTTTATTTGCCATATTCTTGGCTTGCGTATAATTGGCATGATTTGTACATGTTTATATTATTAATCTCTTTAGAACGTCTGGATTTTATTATACCCAATTAGCGTTATAAGATCAATTTTGGTAATTAACACATACGGTTTTCCTTTTAAGGAACCCTGTAGTGCTAAAAGATGAACCATTTCACGGCAGTCGGGAAAATCCATTAATTTACACCCAAGTGACATATTTACCACCTATTGAGGGATACTTGATTAATTCTATTTCTTTATTGTATTATTAGGCATTTTCAATTGTAATCATAATCATTCTGATAAAATACATGTACATGTATGTGCATACTCGTGTATTTTCAAATCATACGATAATGCATAACATTGAAAACACACGCCTTGGCTTAAGTTATATTGAACAAAATAATTATTCAATTATTCTCTTGATTAAAATGAGAAAAGATCACAAATAAGCAGAAACTAAACTAACTTTTTCCAAGTCCACACCAATATTGGTACTTTAGTTTGGGTTGAGAAAACGTACCGCTTTGATCGTTTATGATCATTATTTATTCTAGTTTAGAGTTCATTCTAATAATTATGATGTCATTGAATTACATTTTTTTTTTTCGTATTTTGAAGTACAGAAAGTAATGCTGCTTACAATTTAGTACAGTGTTATTATATAAGTGCATTTCTTCCTACACCTGAGATTGATGTAGCATTTGCAGCTGGACGTTTACACAAATCAATCCATCAACCCATTCGTTATGTGTCTTTAAGCTATAAAAAAAAGTATCAATTAACTGTTACAATTCGTCGTATAAGTTTCCGTTCTGATACAAACAAGCATATCGAATTGTAAACCATGCTGTAAGAAAAGATAAATACTTTTTTTAAAGCATTTGTGTTCAAGTTTTTTTTATACCAGCAAGATCTAGTTTTAAATAGTTTCCTTGGTTCTGGAGAACAGCTTTGAAGATTTCCTAAACCATTCAAATAGAAAAAAATATCATCGGTCCGACATTTAAAAAGCACCCTGCCACTTTTAATATCATTACTTCAAAAATTCTGGTTTGAATTTGGGAAGAACAATATCTGCATATTTTCACGGTCTCTGAAACCATCAATACTTTTTTTCTTATGAACGCTACATTTGAAAGGTTTATTATTATTTTTATTTAATTAAAAGAGAAAAACGAACGTAAAAAAAAAAATCATTATGATATATAAGACCCTTTCTTAATTTTTTTGGGAGTTGATGAAATATATTTCTTTACATATATGAACGATATCGACAAACGTTTGCAAATATCACACAAACATTTGACAGCATTTACATTGGTTGTAAATGTTTAATAAACCGCGGTCTCTCAAAACTTTGCATACGTCTGTAAAGATGTGTTGCAAATATCAATATTTATCAAAATAACTATAATACTGGAAAGTATAAGCAAATAAAATACATTTGTTTACATACATGAACGATATCGACAAACGTTTGCAAATATAACACAAAAATTTGTCAGCATTTACATTGGTCGTAAATGTTTTATAAACCGCGGTCTCTCAAAACTTTGCATACGTCTGTAAAGATGTGTTGCAAATATCAATATTTATTCAAATAACTGTAATACTGGAAAGTATAAGTAAATACAATGCATTTCTGTACATTCGTGAACGATATCGACAAACGTTTGCAAATATTATACAAACATTTGACAGCATTTACATTGGTTGTAAATGTTTTATAAACCGCGGTCTCTCAAAACTGCCCACACCACTGTAAATCAGTTATGCAAATTTTAAACTTTGCATATATCTCCTATCTTGGAAAGTGCATGTAAATCTTTGGCCTATCTTTACATATCTTTTGAGAATGACTAAAGCTATGGAAATAAAATAATTATCTTTAGCATATCTTTGGCGACCTCCTAAATAATGTCAAAGGAATAATACATTTACATATACATTAGCAGGTCCGCAAATATATCTTGCAGAAAAGTAGTTACATTTGTCAAACATTTACATGACTGTCCAAATTGTTGTAAATCTGCCTTTTCGTGTAGTGACGACGGAACTTGAAACGAATGTCATACTGTTTTAGCAAGCTTTAAAAGCAGAGGAACGAATAGAAAAAAAGCGATTCCGACTTGGGTAGAGACATTTTCAGAAGAAAATGATGGGTTCAACCTGGTTGAATAGCTAGCTTAATCTCTCCCAAATAAGTAGAAAGTAAAATTCTTCTCTAAATCCCTCACATAATTCTATATAAGATTTTTAATTTTAAGTTATATAAATATAGTTTGACATGTTATATTTA